>JBBPBX010000754.1:94973-118754 GCA_038048925.1 Garcialebias charrua | reverse complement strand
AATAGTTATTCACACAAATTCATCCTGCTTCACCGTTAAAATTCTACCATGTTGTTTACTATTTTTCTCTTCAGAAACTTAGTAAATATTATAATTACTGTTTCACTTTTTGGTAGTTTATTTTGTACCCTCATTGCATGCTTTAGTATTTCCTGTTTGCTTGTTGTTTGTTTTTTAGCAAGTCAAAATCGTTTTTTCTCATCCTGAGCATTTCATTGTACTAAGTTAACCCTGTGTTAACCTGCATATGACAAATAAACACTTGAACTTGAACTTAATAATACAAAACATAATGCAAGAACAGTACACCTAACAACAGCAGCACGAACATGAGTTTGTGTGAGCAGGTGGGCACGGATTAATATAAAAACATGCTCTCTGTACCTCTTGACTTCTTCACTGGCCTGGTCCCTCACAGATCTAGTTGCCATCCTCACTTCAAAGTCTCCCAACAGCTCGTCCAGCGCTGACATTTTCTTCTTTTTACAAGGTGGTTCATCATCTGAAATAGAAAACAAGCACCATATATTACTGGCTATGTTTGCCATGAAGTTTTTTTTTTACTGACTTTACCATTTTATGTAAAAATCTTCATCTGATGTTCAGAATTTATTTATGTAGGGACTCGTGTACATGTGTAAAAGATATATCATTATCATCATGATGATTATTTAACTCTTTCTGTGCATGCATGCAGATTCTCTCATTATTGTGAATGTGTTTTATGCTGATACAATGACTGCAGCACAAGTTTAAGACAAAGTCAGCTCATTCTTGATCACAAGTTATAAAACACAAACCTTTATGCTCATCTTGGGTCTGGGGTGCATCATTGCAGCCGTCCAAATCTCCATTTGCAGGTTCAGTCTGCACTGGACCTCTCTGAACTGAATCCCCCGTTACCTAGAAATAAAACATGACATTACATTTAGTGTACACTGTACAGTATGGTTAAATGCAGTGTAAACAATCAAAAAACAGTAGGCAGAATAAATCTAGTGACAGCAACAAAACACAGCAGACTGTAAGATGTATTTTGACAGTGTGCTGAGGGATTTACCTTGTGATGCAGGGATGTTGCTTTAGCTGTGAATGTCCTCTCTGCATCATGGCTACTGTTGTAGCTTTATGCTTCTTATTAATCTTGTATGGCTGTGGGTCATAGTCATGCAGCTTATATTATAGGTGAAGGCTGAGACAACGCAGTTCGGGTCCAACAACGTGTTTATTCTTCTGTGTAACAACAAGACTGTTCACCCATTCTGTGGGCTCATTGACAGGAGTTATCACTGCTACTGAGGAAGGGCAGGGACTTAAAACAGTGTGGAAGAGATCTTCAAGGCCTGTGTAGCTCGTGAACTATCACTGAGTTGCCCGTAAAATTTAGTTACCCGTCGCTTTGTGTGTGGCAGCTGCATGATCCTGCTCGTTGTTGTGAGGCTTGAAAAGTTGTTGGTCGAGGTTTGTTGTGTTACCAGTGTACTTCGGAGGTGCGCTGCATACCTTACAAATAGCGTGGCTTTTGTCGAGTTTTCCGTCCTTCTAGTAAAACCCGAAAATGTTCCACACTTTAGATTTTTGTCTGGTTGATGTGTTGAAAATCTTTTTTTTCTTCGCGGTGACTCGCTAGCGCGCACGGCTACTATTTACATCCATGCTCGCTCGTGCTCTTGGTGAGCTATGGCGCATGCGTGAGCATAGGCGTAGATCCTGGGGGGGTCGG
Source organism: Garcialebias charrua (assembly GCA_038048925.1). Classification (NCBI taxonomy): domain Eukaryota; kingdom Metazoa; phylum Chordata; class Actinopteri; order Cyprinodontiformes; family Rivulidae; genus Garcialebias; species Garcialebias charrua. The sequence continues at coordinate 117,031 of JBBPBX010000754.1, read as the reverse complement.
GGGGGTCTGGACCCTCCCAATCTTGGGGAAATATAGATCTGTCCCCCCCAATAATTCAATAAAGGAAATCGTGTCTTTAAACAATATAAATATAAAAAGGCAAAAAAAGAGAGAAATCCGCCATTATTCTAAAAAAAAAGAAGGAAATTTTGCCCACCCCCCCTTCTCTGTTGGCAAATGGTTTAGTCCAATGTTTACAAGGAACAACAACAGCAGCGGAGGTCACAGGCTCGCGGAGCCGCTGGTGGGGAGTGAGCTGCTGCACAAAGTACTAACTTCCAGTAAGTAGCTACTTAAAACATAGGTGACAGTGACTGGGAGGAAAAGGTCTTTCACAGTGTTGAAAGACAAGTGTGTCTGTGCATCATTAGTGGCAGAAAAACACTTTGGAGCGTCACTTCATCAGCTAACACACTAGCTTCAATGCTAACTAGCTCCCTGGTGGCTCTGCAACAGACAGTAGAATCTCAGAGCAGCTTTGAGCAGGATGGATTCACATTCATCATATTTTCAGGTGTGGAGCTCTTGAAAGAAGTAATGATAAAATATGTGAAAGATAATTAATTTAAAAAGAGTAGAGAAGATGTGATGATTAGTTAAAATGATTTCATATGTGTAGCACTTTGTTGCAGCTGTGGTTGTTTTAAGGGCTTTAAATTATTATTATAAAAAATGTTGAGGATCAATACTTATGTCACATGGTTAATTAAAAAATGTCACTGTTTATTATATTACATTATTGATATTTTGTATCTGCAACTGGAACATTTTGCTACAGATTTGTTAAGGCATATTTTGAATGAATGTTACAAACGTGTTCATTTCTACAAAACAGTTAATAAAATATTTATAAAATACAACGAATTTCAAATGTTACAAACTGAGTTTAACATAAAAGAAATAGTGTTTATGTTTAAATATCAGTTAATAAGTAATCCATTATGCCCCCTTGTTTAGGACTGGAACCAATCTCAGCTGCTTTTGGGTGAAGGCAGGGACACCCAAGACAGGTCTCCAGTCCATCACAGAGACAGACAAAGAGACAAACAACCATCCACACTCCCAGTCAAAGCTAAGAACAATTTACATTTGCACAGAAGAACCAAAACATTATTCAAACTGAGGACTCAAGTTCTTGATTGAGAGTTCTAATCACTACTGGTAATTATCAATAATAATTGATCATATTTACCAAGCTAAATCATTGTGTGGAGTCTTTAATAATACAGACCAGATCAGATGTGATCAGGCAGTCATATATTCACATGTATGTAAATGTATTATTATTAATACTATGATTAAAGTTGAACCATGCAAATTTGTTTGGAACGAACAAGTGGACCTTTGTGCCTCTTGGTTCCACTGAAGTAGCTCTCAGTCTCAAAAAGTTTGGTGACCCCTGCATTAAAGTATTTCTTCTCCTTGAAAACTGTTTTCTTTTTAAGCATTAAGATTTTGGGAAGATGTTGTACCAGATTATCAGTGACACTGACCACAGCAATCTATGAATACAAGCCAAACTGAAATTTAAACAATATTTAGAGGGGACCTATTTTGCAAAATTCTCATTTTGCCACTTGTCATTATTTGTCGTCTATTGTACTGCAGATTGAACACATTACATTTTTTAACAAGAGTAATGAGTATCACTGTTGTACTGATTAATAGTAGTATTAAGACTACTAAATAAAATACATGCCATTTAAATCAATATTATTGTTGATTATTCTGCATAGTATATGCATGCAGTTTGGATAAACTTCCCTCTGTACATTTTGCATTACATTTCACTGTAACTTTGCCGACCCCCCCAAAATTGCTCTTAAAAAATTTCCCTGTTTATGGTCCCCCCCAATAATGAGATGAAATCTACGCCCTTGTGCGTGAGAATAGCTTCGCTCTCGCGTTGTTTTAGAAACGCATTGTAAACCCAGCAAGTCTCGCGATAACCGGTCCGTAACCGGTCCGTGTCTTTTTAACCGGTTCATCTCTGGATTTGTGGCTGGTTGCTGTCGGTTTACGTGGCTGCTACCGATGCAACCACATCGCTAGCTTGTCAAACCGGATATCCGGTCGAATCGGTTAATCTATAACAAGCCTAATATATATATATATATATATATATATATATATATATATATATATGTATATATATATATATATATATATATATATATAAATATATATATAAATTGGGCCATAATGTGTTGTTTAAGAAAATCTGTAAATTAAAGCATGTCTTAAACAGTAATTCAGGAATAACCAAAGTTTTAAAACATAATTTAACTATATTCTTTTTTCAGAAATTTGAATTGAATGAATGAAATTTTTATCCTGGAAGGATGTGACCAGCAACAACTAAATGCTGCGGTAAATATTATAAAGTGCAACACTGATAATATTCAAACTAAACAAACAACAATAACAAAAATATATTTTGTCAGGGACCTTTTTATTCTGCTCTCTGTTATTTACTCACTCTTCTCGTTGACAAGTGTTTAATGTCAAACATGACAGACCTGACAAGGAACACACACAAAAAAAAGTAAAGTCATTCACTGGAAATGACAAAGATGGTAAAAGAGTCAATAACATTTTTCATATGTTGGTTAGTTGATTTCAGCATGATAAGCTCCATCTGAAAATATTATGTGCAGATACTGTACATCTTTCTTTTAAGATGATGTCAAAACAAATCTGCCTCTGGTTAATTTCTTGTCTATTATCAACCCTGTCAAACAAACAATATTTGCAGTGCCTTGCAGTGGGTATTGCATGTAGCCATTTCTTTTTATATTCTTTATTTTATATATTTATTTGCTGTGCAGACATTGTCTAATTGCCCTTATCCCCTAAAGCCTCTCTGGGAAAATTTGCACCTGTGGTAAATTTATTTTCTTCTCTAAGCAGCACAGCAAGTCTGTAAGGTAGCGAGCAACATTCACCTCAAACTTATCTGCTTCCTTTAAGGACACCATCTCTTCCTACTTTGTACATATCATTTACTAAAGTACCTGTTGTAACTTGCATATATTTACATGTGTAAAATATATTTACATATAGCTGTCGTGATCCTTTCGTGGAGTTTTTGGTTAATGGATTTATAGTATAATTTATGTTTCTATGTTTTCTTCCTTGTTTGTCTTTGTTTTCTGTGATGTTTATTTTCTATATTATTTTGTGTTCAGTTTGTTCATTGCCTCCCTGTTTCTCATTCTCAGTACTTTTCCTCAGTAAGCTTCTGTTGCTGTGTCCTGCCATACCCACCTTCACCTGTTCCCTTTTACCATCAGGCCAGCTGTTCTCAGTCGTCTCATCAGACTCAGCACATAGTGTCTTCCAGTCATCACTTCATCTGCAGTCTAACATTGTGCTTCAGACCCTGTCTGGTTCTTCTCTTGTTGTCCTGAGATTGTTTGGCGTACTGTATTTTGCTCTCACCCCAAACTTTCTTATTTATCTGTTTATTTAGTTAATTATTTATGAATTTGTTTGTTTGTCTGTTTGTTTGTATACTTATTTGTTTATTGTTATTAATAAACTTCTTAATTTTATTGCTGTTTTGTCTGTCTGCATTTTCAAAATCTGATCTTTCTATAAAACATGAAAATAAATTTATTTTAAAGTGCACTAAGGCCCTGTTTAAATGACAACAATTCAATGAAAACTGATTCTCCTCCCCTCCCCCCATTTCTATTAACACATTTACTTGAAAATGCTCTAATTACAATCTCTGTTTACACAGCAATGGTAGACGTGGAAAAGGTGTAATTCCCTCACCACGCCACTAGTTGGTGCTATGTTCTTTGAAACTCGAAACTCTAAGTGTACATGTGAACGTTCTACCTGAAAGCTGCTACAACGGTCGAGATGGCAAAGAATAAAATGTTTCTATGGACAGACGATGAGGTACTTTGAATTATAAAACCACCAAATTTCAAGAGAAAATTGACTGGGAATCATGCCAGTTGAAGTATATGGATATATAAAGATTACTTGGGAGAATCCGGCTAATTAGGGAGCAAATGGAAAAACTTCCCTCACAAGAAAACCGCCATAACAAAAGTCTAGGTGATTTTCATGTTTCTTCTTCGCATAAATCTGTTATGTAACAGAGTGGAGCTGTATGAGATCTGCCTTTAATAATTTAAGTAAAGAGGTAGAAAATGAGCACTGTATTGTAGAGTTTCACTCGGGTCCAAAAAAATCTGACCCGGCCCCAGCCTGCAGCCATCATCTGCGAACCCCACCTGATCCGACAAATTAATTGTAATTACAGGTTTGAACCCAGAAAAAAAAAAAACATTTTAATTAAGCTTTGACTGCTTATACCACTGACTATTATTAACGGTTGGGGGACACGTGTGGCTGAGTAAAAGGGGCAGAAGATTGGTGCTAAGGAGCTGTCAGAAGTGCATTAAATGCTTCCCCTGCTTCTGCCTGAATTGGTCCCTGCTCTGACATGTCGGATATTTTGTGATCTCACCAGTTTGGGTGGTCGGCCACAAGCGTCCGCTGAGTGCAGCGGCTGAACGCCCATTTGGGCGGTGGATCGCTGGCAGTAGTCCATCTGAAGCTTAACTGAACTTTTTACCTCTTTCAACTGGCCGGTCAACGCGCAGTCAAATGGCCGCGTGCGGCTGGTGACTGTAAGGCAAGCCATGTTGGCATATAATTGGATCGTTGGCCACACACGTCCCTGACGCAATAAAAAGACAGACACGACCCAGCCCGCACTTAAGCACATTATTATGGCCCAGTCCGAATCCAGGTCAGATGGGGCCGGGCTCCGGGTTTGGGTTAGAAATGACAGCTCTGTGATGGAGAGCTGTAGTTAGATTCACACGAGTCTGAAGCACAAACAGTACTCTGGTATCCACCATTGTCGATAGTTTCTTCTTCTGTGGATTGTAGGAAGCCATTTTGTTTTGCGTCATACTGCGCATGAGCCAGAGATTCCCTGACAAAAATATCTATTTTTTCTGTTTACACGACAATGGACACCGAAACGTTTTTGAACCATTGCATTCTGGAACCCGTTCTCAAGTTGTGCCGTTGTCAGGGAAAGCATTCACTATTTTTTTTAACTTTGTAAATGACCAGTCCAAACTCAACGAAACTCTTCCATTTTCACCAGAAATTGTTTTTGCGTAAATAGAGCCTAAGACTTTAGGCTACAAGGTTGAACTGCAGATCGGCCATGGAGCTCATCTACATGTGTTTTCATTCTTCACATTGGCAGTCAAAATTCAGAAGAAAAAAAAACGTATTATATAAAACTAATCAAAATGGGGCTGGGCGCTTGGGCGTTTGTCAGCTCGGCCTGGTGGCTGCCTGGTGGGGCTCGGGTCCTCTGGTCCTGTCAGGTCTGGACCTGAGGGATGGGCGTCCCCGGTGCCCGAGCCTCGGTGACCGGCCCTGGGGCTACGTCGGTGCAGCGGGCTCCGGCGGGGGCCTGTGTATTGTCGCTGTTGACCCCGGGGGGTCATTGTGTGTGGTCCCTGGTGGGGTTCGTCCGGTTCTTCCACTTGGTCGGATCTGGGGAGTGGACGAGTGGCTCGTCCTGTTCGGGTGGTCCTGGGGACTCTGGGCTCGGGGTCCTTCCTGGGGTCTTGGGCTTTGATCGCCCCTTCGTCTGTCTCGGGCTTTGGGGGGACGGGTCTCTGATGCTTCACAGTCGCTACTAAATGTTCTATTGGAGGAACCTCATTCACTTATGCATGCTCACAACCACACACAAATGGATGCAGGGATGTATAGTAGATGTATGTAGATGGGTATATAAATGAATATAAATATATATGTATGTATATTGTATATATATTTGTAGGTATGGGTATGTGTATTTATAGAAATATTTGCAAGGTCATGAATATTATCAGTCTTTATGCTTGTATGTTTCGTTGTTGTGTTCTGTCATGTGCTTTGCAGGATTGTGGACGGAGGTTTGGTGTGTTTGCCTTGTGCTCTTTCTGTGGACAATTGTTGTTTTGTTGTCTCACTTTCTCTTTTCTTTCTTTCTCTCTATTAAAAAAAAATACATATTGGAGTGAGAGGATGGCTATAAGGTGTGAAGGGAGGCCATCTATAAATGGAAAAAAAAAAAAAAAAACTAATCAAAATGGTGCAAAATAAAGGAAGTTTAAGCTTACACTGCAGAGCAAAGACAATGTTGCATGACCAGGGTGAGAAAGTTCATATTGTGTGTTCAACAAGTTGAAGTTAGCACAAAAGACAACAAAAAAATTGGTTAACAATAAGGACTCAAACATTTAATCATATGTGTTAATAAGCACTGTTCAGTGTCTGAGTTTACATCTTTGAAACCCTGGTCCAAATGGTTCTGGAGGAGTGCTGTGGACGTTTCACAGGCTGAGGCTGCTGCTGCACTCAGCCACTTTAAAAAAAAGAAATGAAGGCCTGCATGGAGTTTGTAGGCCCGCAGCTCCGGGCTAAGGTGATAAATCCACCTGTGAGAGAGCTTGTATCAGACAGGCCCAGGCCACTGGCAGATAAATCGACTCGCCCGTGCCCTGACTGGGGAGACGCACCCCCCGTGGGCTTCCCTGCCGCTGAGAGTTATTTTTCCAACTCTGTCCCTCGCAGGTTGGAGCAGCGCTTCAGGACACGAGCAAGCTAAATGAAACGCTAATGCACACAAGTTTCCCATCAGAAATTTCCATAATTCATTTCCACACATTTCCTTGAGAGCACACTGTGGGATTTGAGGGAGGGGCTGGGAATCTAAATGTACCAGCTGTGTGAAAAGAGGTGTCTGATCAACAGCTCAGTGGCTGGAGCTCCATGTGAAATTGTGAAACCAGCACGTGGCCGTACAGGTGCACTCCTTATCATAGCAACTTCTTCTTCTTCTTCTTCTTTTTTTTTTAGAGCAGGGAAGATTATTGCATTTAAAATCTGCACTGTCTCCTCCTTCAAACCTTTATCCATACAGTTGAGAAAAATATTTTTTGTTGCAGATTTCAAGCAAATCCTCTTTCTAAGCAATTTCATTTTCATCAATAAACAAACCAGAATCTGTTCTTTCATTCAGCGCTTGAATCTATATTGAATGATTTGTGGGGCTTAAAACGACTTCAGTGCTTTTCTTTGTGCTTGTGGGTAAATGTTTCTGTAGTTTTTTTTTTCTTTCTTGCTCTTAAACTTCTCACTAAAACCATTTGTTCTATGGAAAAAGAATTCTCTCTTTGATGGCTGTACAATAAAGCTATTACTTTTGATGTTGTTCCTTCAGAACCAGGGCTAAACATGTCTGTTGATGTATTGAACCAAAAGCCAAAGAAGTCCAATAATACACCCACCTAAAAAAACAAATAATCTAAAATAATTTCATAAATAGACATTTTAAAGCACTTAAACTGCACTTGCATTTACTATAGGGTGTTATTTTCCCATCCAACAATCACTGCGCCACATTTTCCAGACTTTCTAATGAATAAATATGAAAAACAACAATAAAAATGGTGTATTCATGGCAATGATATTTAAGATGCACATAAAATCCACCAGGAATAATGGAGCCCTAATGAGGCTTTGGTGAGTTTTTGTTGGATGCAGAACAAATGGTTTGTACTAACAGTGTTTAGAACACAGAAATAGTCTGAACACCAGGTGTTGTAGAACAATATTCCCTGCCTTGTGATGAATCGGTTGACTAAAGAGGGTATTCATCCCAAAAGTGCCACACTCTGCAAAGTGTGATTGCTAAAGCTGACAAAATCAAAGAGGTATGACATGTTCGTACGACTTGTGATCCATCAGTCTGACTCAGAAAGATCATACAAACAGAGGAAAGAGGAAATGAAAATGTATTTTTTTTTTTTAGATAAATGTCAATTATCTTCAAGATTTCCAACCAAATGTCCAAAATGACCATATTTTAAAAATTGAAAACTCATGAATGCATATGTCATCTCCATGCATCTGCTTTCCATAACGTTTTTTTCTTTAGCTGTGGCCATTAAAAAAGGTTTTTAATAGTGATATTAGGATACGTTTATTCTTCTGTTTCATTGTCTGGAAAATGTTCCTGATAGTCATTTGTCCTGGCTTGGTAAAGACCAAGAAAAAAGACAAACAATCCTCCAGGGGAGCTTTTGCCTGCGGTAAGACACAGGTGGATGGCGCCCAGAGCAGGGTCACAGTAAAGATTTATACTATGGACAAAGTAAAGAACAGAAGAAAAATGGCTGTTCATGTAGCGTCTCAGTGAAGCGAGTGAAACAGCTGTTCACGGAGTGAGGAAGTGGTCAGGTAAGACAGGCCTGGAAATAATAATCACAGGCCCATCTGCTGACCTGGGACTGCATGGCCCCCGGGCTCCCAGCACAGGCCCTCCGTATGGAGCGCAGCACAGCCTTCGCCCCAGGAAACCTGGCCACGCCACAGTGGGCTGCTGACACTGCCACATGGTCTCTTTTTGTGGCCGAGCAAGCCTGCAAGCCTCTGTGCACTCTCTCATAATGCGCTCAAGTTACGATAAAGTGCCACAGCAGATACTATCTATAACCAAATGACTGCTATTAGATGCCGTGCGCCCTACGAGTCTATTTATACATGCTTGCACCACAGAGACCATGCTTGAACTTAAAGGAACAAAAGATCCCAAACAAACTTTTGTTACAGGTGATGATGAATTGTTGTTTAACCAGGAGTGCCTTTTTCAAAAACTGGGTTCATTAGATATGAGGACAAAGTTTCCAAGTAAAAGTGACCAACAACAGGGAATCAAGGGCCAGTCTCGTTCCAACTGCCAAACCAGTTCATTCTGATCATTAATTTAATGACTAATAGCAGTGTAAGATGGCGCTTTAATGCAATGTTGGATTAAAACACATTTATCATATTAGAGAACACATCAGTGATTTCCTGGTTGTGCATCCTTGATGGGGCTCTACAGGAACAAATCAATATTGTGCTGTAATTGAGCGATGAGGAGGGTGAGAAGTGTGAACAGCCTAATCATAATTAAAGAGCAGGCTGCTTAATATGAGACTGAGTCAAGACTGTGGAAGAGAAGCAGCATCAGCAAGAGATGCAGCGACAAGTCGAGAAACTTTCTTGTTTTGCGAAGGAATTCAAACGATCCTGGTGATAATGATCCAGCTAGGCAATTATGAGTTAAATAATCTAAAGTAGAAAGCAAAGTAAAGTAAGTGTTCAGATCTTTTTTAAATGGGCTCTTTAGAATGGTACAAACAATTAAAGGAATGCCCAACAAAGTTCAGTCAGGTCATCTGTATGGTTTCTCTTTTTGTTGTTGTTGTTGTTGTTGTTGTTGTTGTTGTTGTTGTTGTTGTTGTTGAGACATTACGTCCTTCATCTAAAGGACTTCATCAGTCCGAGGAGCCACAAAAAACTGAGTCCCACAAGCAATTAAATCAGGGGTGTCCAAACACTTTCGCATGTGCATGTGCCAAAACTATCCAGATGAAAGGAGTTGTGGGACAGAAAAATGGGAATTTAACTCCCAACGTGAACAATATTTTGAAGAAAGGACAAAAGTTTACTAATTGTGTTGGCGAAAGAGTTTTAAATTGTTGTAGATCCAAAACATTAAAAGCCTCATAAACACTAAGCTTGTGTTTTTTATTAAAAATGATTTGAATTATTTGATTTGTTGGATCTACTGTATATTTGTTGTTTTCTTGTGTTTGGAAAGTTCATTTAGTCTGTTCTCAGGAACAAAAGAGCAATTTGAGTACCGGTAAGTGTCCTTTTAAAAGGGGGGTCGATCAGCCTTTTAGACCAGGCACGGACGGTCCAAAAGGCTGATGGAAGTTCTGAAAAAATCATCCAGCTGTCAGTCACTACAACAGATTCATAAGGTTTGATGAAGTTGATCAACTCGTATGTAGACGATACCACGTTATATTCATTAAAAATGTCCAATTTCCCTATTGATTGCAATTTTTAACCAAGTTTTATGAATCATTATCTAAAGGTCTCCTTTCTGGTAGGAATCATTAAAGGTTTTTTGGTGTTTTGTACCATGAAGTGTAAATAAAAAGATTATAGCCAAAGGTTTGTGTTTTGCTTAATATTGCTCATTTTGAGAATTGTTTTTCATCAGTTTTGCTGTTAAAGCTAAACTTATATAAAAAAGATTACCAACTAATCTGCAGAAAGTCTTTGTCAACATCTTCAGCCTGCTGGCCAAAATGGGTCCATTAATAAACTGCAGTTGTGGGCTGCACAAAATCACTCCAAGGGCCCTTGGGCAACACTTTGGACACCCGTGAATTAAAGGAATAGTTTGACTGTATCTAAAGTAAAAATAGAAAAATAGTTCCCTTATCAGTCATGTCACTCGGTGCAACATAAATGCTATGGGAAATTGCGCTCCGCGCGATTACCTGAAGGAATACAATCACGCCTTCACGGCAGGGGCGTCAGCATCGCGCCAGAGGCCCCGCCCTCTGGGTACTTAAGCCGCTGACGCCCATCCATTGATCTCTTATTGCCCTTCACCTCGCTTAAACCTGAACTCTCTCTCTCTTCGTGGGACTTCTCTGTTGCTTCATCGCTCGACCAGAGGTGAGCTTGCTCCCTACACAGGGCGTACAGAGAATTATTCCTGCGTACTGCTGGGCTAGCGAAAGCTAGTCCGGCACATTTTTCCTTAACCCCAAAGTTTTTTCTTCTCCTCTTTCCGCAGACTGCTTCGCTCGACGGCGCTAACTGCGTCACACCGCTACCTCTGCTAATTCGTAGCAGGCTAGCCAGCGAAAGCGACGCGACGGAGGAGACGTCTCAAATAAAAAGAAAAAAGATCTTGGAAGGACTCGCTCGTCTTATCTCGGACATGCCTCCGGAGAAAGGAAAGCGAAAGACAAGACTTCCAAAAAAGACCAGCAGGACGGCGAGCCCAACCTCGCGCGCCTGCCCCAGCGGATGCGGTTTTTCCCTCTCAGCGACGGACACCCACGAGGCCTGTCCCGTCTGCTTGGGGATGCTGCACGCGAAAATGGCGCTGGACGCGCCCGAGTCTTGCCCACACTGCAGCCAGATGCTGGAGGCGGTGAGGAGGCACCGGGCAGACTTCATCGCCAAGGCCATGGGGGCTGCTGTGGCGCCAGAAGACCCGGACACTACTGAGCCTCTGACTCCCACTCCAGAGCTCGAGAGCATGGCTTTGGATGACAGAACCCGAGTCGAATGGGGCGACAGCCTAGATGTGCTGGCTCCCATGGTGGACTTAACAGTCGAATTTGACACTCGAGGCATGATGAACGAGGACGAGATCTCAATTTAAGACTCAGGTGAATTTTCTACGGATGACCCCAACATCGAATACGACGAACAGGGAGAAGACCTCTCCCGTACGCCGACGCCTGTACTCCCGGAGACTACCTTTTCCATCCCTGCTCTGTTCGACTTGTGTCACTGAGCAACGGACGCATTGCAGATCCCATGGCCGAAGCCTCCACCTCGTCAACAAGTCACGAGGTTGGCATGAAATTATTTTTATTCAAAGCAGCAGGCCGCCACGAGGCAAAGGATGCCCGTCTTTCCAGACTTCCTCACAAAGCTGACTCGCAACTGGTCTCAGCCCAGAGCTCCCATGCTACTGCCACTCTCGCAGTTTCTCGACGTGGATGGGATGGATGAAGTGGGAATAGCCAATGTGCCTCAAATTGAGGACACACTGGCGTCTCATCTGGCTCCCAAGTCATCCGGGACAAAACCAACTCTCCCTAGCAAAGCCTGTTGAGCTTCAGCTTCTCTGCTCGAGAAATGCTACAGAGCTCAGGGCCTTGCGTGCGCGCAATGAACGTATCCGCCATGATGCAAGCGTACCTGGCTGAAAAACTACAGGAGCTCCAGGTAACGACAGATAAGCAAGCTGCCGCCGAGCTGCTGGATGAAGCCCGCAGGGCAACAGACTTTATGCTCCGCATGATGGGGACAGCGGCTGTTGCACAAGGCAGAGGCATGGCTGAGGTGGTCATCGCAATACGCCATCTGTGGATGACCCTAACTGACCTCCTGGAATGACAGAAAATTACTTTTCTCCACCATTCGATAGAACAGACGGGAATTTTTGGAAAAGCGCTGGATCGAATTCAGACCAGGCTGGACCAGAGGTGCAAACAGGCTGAAGCTCTCCGGGTGGGCATCCCCAGGAGAGCCTTCGCCCCCTCCCCAGGGAGTCAGCTGGGAGCAGAGCACCACAACCTCGACACCACTCAGCCACACGTGCCCCACCGCAAAAGCGGCCGGCATACGAGGCCGAGCACCGGCAGAGACCACCGCCGGACCCACCCCGGATCGAACACGCCTGGAGTAAAAACAGATTTGTTCCCCGCCAGGCGGTCAGACACAGGGCCTCCTCGGCGAATCGGGACACCATGCAGAAGCATGCCTGATGAACCAGGCCCGCTTCTTGACTTTACACGATCACCCGCCCACGCGGTACGGGAAATGATCTTTTCACGTCCAGACTTTGTTTGTAGCATGGTACAAAAAGCTGGTGACTTTGTTTCAGACACAAATCATGTTCTTTCTGCTGTGAGTGACATAAAGTCAAATATGTCATTACACATAAGCACGAATAAAGCTCAAAAAACAGCCCCTCTCTGTTTTCTTGACTCACAAAAGAAAACAAAAAAACAACAACAACAAACACAGTAACATCAGCAGAACAGTCCCCTCTGTTCTTCCAGCCGATATAAAGGGCGGGGGCCATCATCCCCCCCTCCCTCACGGCTCACGGGGTGTTAGCCTAATCGATAAACCCCAGCAGGGTGCCTCGGTTCTGTCTGCAACAGACAGGCCCAGAGGCGCCTGCAAGCAGGCCTGACACTCCTCACAGAGACAGGTGAGGCGGGTCACGTGCTCCAACCCCCGCTCCGTTCTAAACCACGGGGCCGGCAATACACAAATCAAACAAACCCGTGACACGTCCGCGCTCCAGGGGTGCGCACCGACAGAATCTGACGACCCACCTTCCTGGCCACCTATTCATCGGATTCCAGTAAGGGACGGGAGGGCACGGCAGAAGCCCGCAGGCCAACACCAGTATAACACGTTCACAAAGGCAGTTGTGATGAAACTGCAATGTGTGTAAACACTCAGTGCAGAACAGAAATAGCACCAAGGCTAAATCAGACTCCTCTTCCCTTTAATCGAAGAGGACTGAACTCTCTGTCACCAACCAATCTAAAGTATGCTCAACACAAAGGACCATCTCCACATTCTCATGCTGAAGCTGTCTCCTTATTCTCAATGGGCGACACGCCATGCTCAAACAGTGATCTTGCAGCGCGTGACCGCGCTCACTGTGCTGACCCAACCAGGAAACGGGCTGGAGTCAGGAGATCTGCTCATTTACAAAACTTGAAACCCCTCCGATCCATGACCCCCAACCATAAGAGAAAAAACAGACATTCTGTTCAGCTTTTGTCTAATAATGACAGCAGATTGCCACTGCCTCCAAACACTCTTGATCAGAGTAGTATGGCGGTACATCTGCAGGAAGGCCCTCTCCCTAACGTGGTTGACCTTCAAGGGACCACAGAAATTAGGGCCCTTGAGGGAGAGCTGGTTCCACCACCTACTCCTCTTCAGGGATCCTCCACGTCACCAGAAGGAACAGTTTCACCACTTAGGCTGAGAACTGTGGCAAATTTCAGCTTGGTGGCAGAGAGGAACAAGCTGGTGGCCTCAGGCCTACCCGAGAACGTGGTAAATACCATTCAAAACGCACGAGCTGTGTCAACACAGTCTCTCTACGCCCGGAAATGGCATATTTTTGAAGCTTGGTGCACAGAAAGAAATATTATTTCTTATTCATGTGACTTGGCCCAGCTCCTCACCTTTCTTCAGGACCTGTTGGAGAAAGGTCGCTCTTTCTCAACGATTAAGGTGTTCCTATCAGCAATTTCAGCTTGTCACGAGGGCTGGGGGAGCAGGACGCCTGGCGCGCACCCGCTCATAATAAGATTTATGAAGGGCGTGCTAAGGAAGAGACCCCCCAGCAGGATCTTGACCCCTGGATGGGATCTTAGTATGGTCTTGGGGGCTCTCTGTGACCCCCCATTCGAACCACTGAGCGAGATTAAGATAGATTTATTATCTTATAAGACCGCTCTTCTCCTGGCTCTTTGCTCGGCGAAACGTGTGGGTGACCTCCATGCTTTGTCCGTACATCCAATGTGTACCAGGTTTGCCCCTGACGGGTCAAAGGTCACCCTAAGGCCTAATCCTGCATATATCCCCAAGGTTTTGACTTTAAACCCCAGAAGTCTGGACTTTGATCTCTCTTCTTTTCCCTCTGCTCCTGTCCTCACTCAGGAACAGGAAAGGCTGAAGGCTCTCTGCCCCGTGAGAGCTTTAAAGTGAAACTAAACCGAAATTTAACATTTTTTAGCTGATAAACTCCCCAGAATGTGTTTAAAATGTTTCATAGCACTATTTTTGTGTTAATTTTCATGTATTTGTGCATATTTGTTTAATTCGGCAATATTTGGTCCAAAAACGTGTTTATGGTAGCTCTATGGGTTGAACAGAAGATACTGCACGCTGATTTTCTTGTTGGTCTAGACTGTACACTCTGACATGTCTTGTACACTCTGACGTCACATGCACTGCTGCCTGAATATAAAGTGGAGCCACGCCCCCGAGAAGGTCACTCCCCCTCCAGAGTTCAGGGGTTGGATTAGCGATTAACAACATAGCATTAGCATTGATGAGCGAAGTTCTTCCAAGAATAGCTCTTCAAACTGATGTTCACCCACCCTTACACCATCAGGGTACAATCCGTTTGGAGGTGAGTACCATCTTACACCTTTCATTCCATAATTTATCTTTTGAGTATATGACGTGTTTCTTCATGTGCTATGTTTGCGACCTGCAGCTTTGCTTCGGTGTGGCCCCACAAGATTGTGGCATTTTCATCTGTTGCTGATCAACGTTAGTTTGTGTTGTAGTTGTGTTTAAATGCTCAAAATCTAGTGTTTCCTATGAACACCGCAGAGTGTGTGAACTCTTATGAACTCTGATAAGGAAGACTGCAATGTCACAAAACAATGGAGACCAGCTGGCGCTAATTTTAGCTGTTGTAGGCTACTGGTTAACGATGTTTTAGTCCCGGTGCTGTGCGAATTTCTGTTCCCCCCTGAGAATCTGTTCCCCCTGTGTCGGGATCTGACCGTGAGGCGCATCTGAGTTCTCTCAGTGAAACGAGTCCACACTATCGTGTCACGGTTATAGCTCATTTTAATCGACAGCTCCTGGTGATAAATAAATATAAAACCTCCACTAAATAAATAAACCTGGTCTTGTGTGGGGTGTAGACTACTGTACAGGTTTTTTATTTATTTATCTCCGACAGAATCTAGTCTGACAAATACAAAGTATCAGCCACCAACACATCATATATAGCCTATTTATAATTTTTATTACTAATATTGAAGGATGGAAGCAGCTGATAGAGGACAAGAAAACTTCCTGCAAAGATAAGTGTAGGCTTTGTGGTAGGCTAAATCTCGTTCAAATTAAAAATATGACTGGAGAAAAATTATTTCTAGCTGCTATTTTTTGATAGTTAATGTCTGGGTTTTTGTTGTTGTTTTTTCATTATTTGAGAGAAAGGGTGCGCGCTCCCGACACAGGGGGAACAGATTCTCACGGGGGAACAGAAATTCGCACAGCACCTGCGTTCTTTTGCTGCAAATAATGTTGTGGATCAAGGTATTTGTAAAATAATATGTACTTGGTGAATGAATATCGGTCATCAGTTCTGTGCAGCAGTATTTATTTTGCACTGGGTCATCTGTTTGACAGATCAACAAAGTGATAGAACAGTAATGTTTCTCAAGTATGTTTTTTTGTAAGGTGATTAAAAATGTGTTGTTGTTTTTTAGCTACATGAGGCGTTCCACATCCAGGGAATCTCTGAGCCGTGCAGCAGTCCCAAACACTCGAGACCACCTTCAGGATGCTCCACCCGCAGGATGCTCCACCTGCCAGCCAGAAACAAACACCAAGGTCTCAGCTGCACCCAACATTGTCGTGGATGGAGGTCTCAAGAGATGACGCAGCTCTGGCCGAGACTCTCTGCATCATCTTCCGCTGAATTTGAAATACATGTCACACATTTGGCACTTCGCATCTGGTTCTGTGAACTTCTTTTAGAATAGGATACCCTTTATGTAAATTACTATGTACTTGTGTTAAATTATTATTTATGTTTTCTTCTAACCCTGTGCGGACTGGGCACCTGGGTGGTCTGTAACACAGGTGTACACACCCACCTGTTCACATCTGGCCATAACCTATGTCAGAAAGGGATTTTTTTATAAGTCATAAATTCAAGTACAGGAAACTTTTAAATTTTAACGTTTAAAAAGTTTATGCTTCCTATAACTTTTTTAATAATGTACAATTTGGATTACTCTAATTGATTATTGCACTTTGTTTCTTTTGTTTTACAATATTTAATATTGGCACACCTGAAACAATTATAATTTATATTAAATTTAAACATTACTTTGTAAAAATTGCTGATGTAAACATGTTTATTAAATGTTTGTTTAAATTATGCATGCATCTGAGAGAAATGCAATTTCAATCCTGTGTATGTTCTGTACATATTGCAGTTTGGACAATAAAGTTGACTTTGAATTTTGACTTTGATGTATGATTTGGAAATGTATTTATCAATACAGAGGTCTAGTGTTGACAGAACAATGAGCTTCATAATTGATTATGTTGACTATGAGCAGTCCATTTTAACACATTTACTATATAAAAATTAATTTTAACTGAATGTGGAGTGCAGCATGTGTATCGTTTAGTATTTTTACTCATTTTTTATAATTTGATACAAGTTTGTGTGTGCTTTTACTGGTAGAGTAATGCATACCCATAGTAATTCACATCACAGGAGAAATGCTTTTAAGACAATAAAATGCACAGTGTATTCAAGACCAGGTTTATTGGTGTGTTTTTTAATATATAGTATATTTATTAGGGCTTTAGGAAGTACTAAATAATTCATAATTATACTCTTGGCGTCTCCCTACAACACACGTTTTCTACAGGTGAGAGGAAGCTGCAGTGACCACAGGTGCACCTTTTGAAAGGTTTTTTTATTTATTGCTTTACAATTTGGATTGAGATAGTTGAAAATTATTTAAAAAAAGATAATTTGTTACTGCTTTGAACATTAGCCTATGTTGCTAATATAAATTTACCACTCAGATGCTGGACCCGTTCGGTCCATTGCCTCAGCACCACCAGATTCGTCAGTGCCTGTAGCCAGCAGCTCGAACTGATAAGGCTCAGGACCTGTGGCTCTCTGCTCCAAGTCTCCCTCAGTTTCTGGTGAGGGAGGTGGAGAAAAGACCTGTGTCGCTGTGTTCACTCTCCCATGTTGCATATACTGTATTATGCTAACACTAGCTGTCACGGTCCTGGCCACACCCACCTACCCGCTCTAATCCCCACCTCCTCCCTCCTTTAGGTGGTGCCTCCACAGTCTATCGGAACGCCCATTTTGGTGAAGATTTTGAATTTGAACTTGGGGAGGAGTTAAAGACCCAGAGCCCGTTTAGTTTCACTTTAAGCACTTACATGCAGAGAACAGCCGAATGGAGAAAAGCAAATCAACTGTTTGTGTGCTTTGTTGTACCAGCTACAGGAAAGGCCCTATCAAAGCAGCGCCTCTCACACTGGGTGACTGAGGCCATTAAAAGGGCATACAGTAGCAAAGGTCAACCGGTGCCCTCTGGAGTGCGCACTCACTCTACTTGGGGCTTGGCCACCTCGTGGTCACTGTTCAAGGGTGTACCAGTTGCAGACATCTGTGCTGCTGCGAACTGGAGCTCAATGAACACATTTGCAAAGCATTACAGTTTTGATGTTACTGCGTGTGATGTCACTCAGGCTGTCCTTTATAACACACAGTAGAAAGCAACTTTCGGGATGCTTGCTGAATAAAGGCGGATGTTCACACTAGCAGGCATTTTACTGAGCATTTCAAGGGCGTGATTGAATTACGTTCCCATAGCATTTATGTTGCACCAAGTGACATGACTGATAAGGGAACTGAAAGTTATGCACCATAACTCATGTTCCCTGAAGGAAGGGAACGAGGTGCAACATACCTGGCCCTTTCAATGCTGAAAGCTCGGTGAAGTGAATTTTGGAGATCGATGGATGGCGTCAGCGGCTTAAGTACCCAGAGGGCGGGGCCTCTGGCGCGACGCTGACGCCCCTGCCGTAAAGGCGTGATTGTATTCCTTCAGGTAATCGCGCGGAGTGCAATTTCCCATAGCATTTATGTTGCACCTCGTTCCCTTCCTTCAGGGAACATGAGTTATGGTGCATAACTTTCAGATTTACGTTTACAACAGCTAACATCTAATTCTAACATCCAAAATGAGATTGTTGCTGGCTTAAAACTGCTCCAATCTCTATAATTTTTAAAACACTTTTTGTGAATGATATTTTTCAAACTTTACTCCCCCACCCCCACCCCCCCAATTTCACATTACATGGTTATTTACATGGAATTATATGGTTATTTCCTTGCTCAAATAACATTAGCGGCTGTCAGACATATTACTTTTGGGGCAATCCATGTGTCTCATCGGCCATTAATTTCATATTTCTGCTGAAATATTCATGTGATGCCAATCTGACTGTGCTGTTTCAAAAACAGCATTTGCATTAACTTTAAAAAAAAAGATAGTCCAATGAATCCATTTCTAAAGTGGAACTTTCCTTCTTTAAATACACTTCTGAATAAAATTCCTTATAAATAGTATATTTTACAAAACTGATAGCGATTTAAATGTTTATACAACAACATTCAGAAAGAAAAGCTTTGCAGAGAGTAGTGAAGGCTGCACAGAAGTCTGTTGGAGTCAGTCTCCCCACCATCACAGACATCTACACCTCCAGATGCAGGAAGAGAGCCACCTGCATCATGAAAGACCCCACTCACCCAGCACACACACTTTTTGCCCCACTCCCCTCAGGACGGAGGTTGAGGAGCATTAAGTGTAGAACCACTAGACTGAGGAACAGCTTCTACCCTGAGGCTGTTAGACTCATGAATATCTAACCAGAATAATCACTGCAAAATATCACATCATGATGATGCTGATCTGTTTCATGTTGCTGTTTTTCATTCGTGCCCATCTGCTCATACAGACTCATGTTCGTGCTGCTGTTTGGAGTGATGTTTTTCTATGATATTAGTGCTTAGTGTATTGTTAGCTGATGTTTTTCTTAGTTCATATCTTAGATGTTATTGCTGTTCTTCTCTTACATTTTATTGTTGGATGTAACTAGGACCCTGTGTACATAATCTTGTTTCATCACATGTACCACATGTAATGCGAATGACAATAAAGATTCTCTGACTCTGACTCTCTGACTCTGATTCACACAAACCACTAAAACATTATGTTCTCCTTGGTGTTGAGTTAAAACAGCAACAATCCACTTTGGACTTGGCCTCACTCGGACCAGCCATTAACTCATCAACATAGACAGAAGTAAACTCTATTTCTCCAATTGACGTCATTCAAAAACTATCTGCAGGAGGTAAGATATTGACTGTTTATAATCTTTCCACTGTACAGTATCTCACTACAAAATATCTAAACTCTCTTTAAACCTGAAATAGTTACAAAAACTCAGCTGGTGACTGAGAATTTCTAATGAGCCTTGAAAATAAAAGGCTAATAACACTTTTGCTTTCTTGCAAAAACATATACAGTACATTGTTTTAATCACATTTACTTTTCAGTTATGTTATAATTTGAAATGTGATTTATGTTCAAACCACTTACACTGAGCTGATTGTTCACAATTCCACTTGTTTAAACACGTTTGCTTTAATCACAATTAAAGCCAACACATATACCGGTAAACAAGTTTCCACTTACCGTAATCACTTTTTCTGCGCCTTTCAGCCCCTTTCATACGCACTTCACACACACATTTTCTTTGCTCTTTGACAGGCCGTCAAAGCATGCAACACAAAAGCACCTTTAATGTATTGAGAGAAAAGTGGTAAACAGATTTGCATCACTACCTCACATTATCTGCTGACACTCTGAAATGATTTGTTTTATGCACGCATTTGGCCTTGAAGTTTGCAAGCAGGTTGTCAGTGATGATAGAATTGAGTTAAATGGTGTAGATGGAGAAAACAACAACTTTGCTGAGGTCCCCACTTTGAGCTTGAAGGCAAAGTGCTTAACACAAAAAAGGCTATTTTAATTGTATCGATTCAGCCATACAAATGTAGGATTCTCTTCAAAAGTGTGCACGTCAGCACAGTCTCTGTCTTCTAATGCTGCCAAAAAGAGCCAGTTTATTTTGCAAAGCCTCCCTGCTCTAGAAGAGACGACACACAATCACAAGAGGGGGTGGGGGGTTAGGTTTCGTATGATCCAACACAATGCACACAAGTTGGGTGACAAGAGGAAGTGCAATTTGTTCAAAACTCAGTTTAAATAGGTTCAGCATTTCAAAATGCAAACAAGCATTTCAGCTTTTGCAACTTTAGACTTTCTATTTGTCAGGTGGAGGAGAGTGAAAGAAACTTTTGTTGCTTTTTAAATATGTAAAAAATGCTTTATTGCTTAAAAGAAATTACCAGGATGGCATAATTGGAATAACATTATATGATTATATTAATAATATACAGTATTCAGCTTACAGTCACTGATGATTGTGTTTAACACACCAGTCATCCTGTTTTATGTATCTAAAATTTCAAAAATGTCTCACGTTGAAACAAAATCAGAAATCACAATGTGTGTGTGTGTGTGTGTGTGTTTGTGTATAGATAGATAGATAGATAGATAGATAGATAGATAGATAGATAGATAGATAGACAGACAGACAGACAGACAGACAGACAGACAGACAGACAGACAGACAGACAGACAGACAGACAGACAGACAGACAGACAGACAGACAGACAGACAGACAGACAGACAGACAGACAGATAGATAGATAGATAGATAGATAGATAGATAGATAGATAGATAGATAGATAGATAGATAGATAGATAGATAGATAGATAGATAGATAGATAGATAGATAGATAGATAGATAGATAGATAGATAGATAGATAGATAGATAGATAGATAGATAGATAGATAGATAGATAGATAGATAGATAGATAGATAGATAGATAGATAGATAGATAGATAGATAGATAGATAGATAGATAGATAGATAGATAGATAGATAGATAGATAGATAGATAGATAGATAGATAGATAGATAGATAGATAGATAGATAGATAGATAGATAGATAGATAGATAGATAGATAGATAGATAGATAGATAGATAGATAGATAGATAGATAGATAGATAGACAGACGATAGATAGACAGACAGACAGACAGACGGACGACGGACGGACGGACGGACGGACGGACGGACAGACGGACGGACAGACAGACAGACAGACAGACAGACAGACAGACAGACAGACAGACAGACAGACAGACAGACAGACAGACAGACAGACAGACAGATAGATAGATAGATAGATAGATAGATAGATAGATAGATAGATAGATAGATAGATAGATAGATAGATAGATAGATAGATAGATAGATAGATAGATAGATAGATAGATAGATAGATAGATAGATAGATAGATAGATAGATAGATAGATAGATAGATAGATAGATAGATAGATAGATAGATAGATAGATAGATAGATAGATAGATAGATAGATAGATAGATAGATAGATAGATAGATAGATAGATAGATAGATAGATAGATAGATAGATAGATAGATAGATAGATAGATAGATAGATAGATAGATAGATAGATAGATAGATAGATAGATAGATAGATAGATAGATAGATAGATTAGATAACAGCTCTCTGCTCCACACAGAGGGCTGTGGTAACTCAGTGGTCTGTGTTGTGTCAGGAAGGACATTCAGAGTAAAAACTATTACCTAGTCTTTGCGCAACTTAGTTTGCTGGGGCAACCCCTGACGAAGGGGGAAGCCGAAAGAAGAAAAAAAATTATATACAGT
>JBBPBX010000754.1:72733-83532 GCA_038048925.1 Garcialebias charrua | reverse complement strand
AAAAAGTGAATTTTATTTGGAAAAAGCAGAAATTTGAAGAAAAAAAATAATTTGTATATACAGGTAGTCCCCGACTTACGAACGAGTTCCGTTCCTACGCACCGTTCGTAACACGAAATCGCCGTAAGTCGGAGTACATACAAAAAAATAAAATTAAAATTAATTTAAATACATAAATAGATGTACAGTACTGTACAGTTACCAAGCACTTAGCCTATCCTAACACAGTTAAGGAGTGAGTTGAATTGTCTCCCTCCTCCCTAGCAGGCTCCATTCCCATAAAGGGAGCTAGCTCCTTTTATGGAATGGAGCCTGCTAGGGAGGAGGGAGACAATTCAACTCACTCCTTCATCTTTAAAAACTGTGTTAGGATAGGCTAAGTGCTTGGTAACTGTACAGTACTGTACATTGATTAATTTATTTAAATTATTATTATTATTTTTTTATGAAATGCTTGACGAAAGTCCGAAACGTCGTAAGTCGAGGGCGTCGTAAGTCAAGGACTACCTGTACATATACTGTACATATATACAGTATATATATATATAAACAAAAAAACAGCTGTACAGTAGCTAATAAAGCAGAAAAAGCTTACATTTCCAGAAGAGAGCACATTTGTGCCTAATTGCGCTGAAAAACATTGATATGAATGCAAAAAAATGTGGAATTTGTTGAAAAAGCTCAAATTAGCATAAAAACAGCGAAATAGTAGCTTAAATTACCAGAAGAAAGTGTAGTGAAGTAAAGCGGATGTACTTGTGTATTTCAGAAACAGAACACAGGACATTTAGATAGTGATCATTTTAAACTTCAGTGGGTAAAGCTCTTTGTATCACTTTGACAAATGTCAACAATGGAAAAAACCCTACGCTGGCTGCTCATCTTCACATAAAAAGGTTTGAGAGATCTAAGTTGGTTTTATCAATACTGAAAAAAACGATGACATTGTTTTGTATTACATACATATGTATTTTATGCACGGCTGCCGGTGAGAACAGAAGATCTGCAGCTTGACTCTGTTGATGAAAATTTCCACGTGTGAGGTGGCGAGACTAATGGAAATCTGATGGTGCGGTGAAACACCCGGCAACTTGTTTGTTTTATATGCCCTCGGGTCGTTTATTGATCTGTTTGTGTGTTTATCTTTTGAAAGTGAGAATAAAAAAGGCCGGAAGAGACAACTTTTAATAAGAGCTTGAATTATAAGCCAACAATTGTTGTTGTTATATTACGCATGCATTGTGTTTATTGGTTGGTGTGTACATGTGTTTTTATTCTATTTTTACTTCTTTTTATTGCACCTTTATGCCAAAGCAAGTTCCTAGTCAGTGAATTTTATTCTTTGACAATGGCAATAATAAACTGATTCTGATTCTGATAACTTTGCTGATACATTTAAAGAGAAACCACTAAAAACATGTCAAGTTGCTGTGTGCTGATCGACTTTTATGAAATCTGCTAAAGATTCTAAATTTGAGTTTGTAAAGTTAAAACAAGCTACACTGTAAACATAAGCTAAAAAGAGGAGAACAAGAGCTAAGGTCTAAAAGCAGAAGAGTTGTGAAACGTTGCAAATAAGAGGCTGAAGCAAAATTAATTAAACTGCAGCTTGAACAGCTAAACAAAATTTAATAGTAAAATTAGCTAAAAGTAATAAATCAAATGCTTGTCAGTAAAATAGTAGCTAAAAAATATCGAAGTTGTAATACAAGCTAAAAAAACACTAAACCAAACCTAAAAGTACAGCAAAAGTAACAAAACAATAGCCACAAGGTAAATATAATTGAACAGCTGAAAAATAAAAGATAAAGAAACTAAAAGTAGTGGAATGGTTGCTAAAATTCTAAAAGCATAGCAGAACAGTAGCTGAAAGCTAAAAGTAGCAGAATACTGTAGGAGCTAAAAAATAAAACTGCTGAAATCTAAAAGAAACAGAGTAGTAGTTAAAAGCTAAATCAAGCAGAATGGTAGTTGAAGGGTAAAAGCAACAAAATGGTAGTTGAAATTTTAAAAGAAGCTAAAAAATAGAGCATGTGCGCTAAAGCAGACCTGAAAGAGTTCAACACTTTGGAAGCACTTTCAATCTATTTCTACGGGAATTCATCACATATAAAAGTTTCAAAAAAACAACACGTTTCCCAGTCAAGCTGAACATTTTAATATGCGATTGATTAAAATTGAACAAATTATGAAGAAAACGTTTGAACTGTGAAAATACTTTGGACAAAGTTCTTTGTAGTAAGTATCTTTCAGCTGCTCCCTTCTTCGGGTATCACCACAGCGTCCAAAATCCCGTGAAAGATTTTAAATTCCATTTAATTCAACTCAGTTTATTTATATAGCACCAAGTCACATCAGAAATCTTCTCAGGGCACTGAACAGAAACATTCATATACAAAATAAGTTAACACTATTTATCTGAGGAGCAGACTCTGAATTTAACTCCATCGCAGAACTCTCATCTTGAGCAAGCATGAAGATTTGGCAATTTGTTTTAGGCTGGATGCCCTTCCAAATTCAACCTGGGCTCAAACTCACAACCTCAGGGTTACAAGCCCATGACACTAACCACAAAGCTACCACAGCCTAAAAACAATAGAATTCTAGTAAAATGAAATAAGGTGCAATAAATTTACCCTAATCGTAAGTAACGAGTGCTGGTAAAGAAAATGGTAGTGACCATTTTGAAGATTTGCACTGGACCAAAGATTCCTTTATGTGAAAGGGAACAAATGGGTTTTTAGATCTCAGTGAGAGTTTTTTTTCTTCGTTTTTCCTGATCACTTCATGTTGCTGCAGCAGACAGACAGATCGCTGCTGTACAATACGTCTCTGATGAGCTGCGGGCATGAAGAGGAATAGAGGAGCTGATGCACTTCCTCTAATGGTGCTGGTCATTTGTCATTTGCCAACATTCATGTCCAAGTCCATAAGTGCACTGCATACTGTGTGTGTATTAAACTCATACTACCATCTGCACATCAACGCATGCACACATACAAGGTTTGTTTAAGCTAATTGTAATTTGATGTGCTCTGCCCTCTGCCTGGGCCACAGCAACACAATAGTGAGGCCAAGTCTCCAGTAGCCAATGAGTCTATAGTCTACAGCATCCTCTCTCCCTTAGCCTGTCCTATTCTGTTAGCAGCCAGTTGTCCATCATATGAATTCATCACACTTTTGTTAATGCCAGTGTTGCTGAAAGAACTGTGCTTATGTCATAAGGAGTTGTTTTGCTGAAGTCATCCCATGCAGTAACAGGGATGTCTCAAACTGCTTGTGTACACATGTCAACTTGTGGATAAGCAAGATATGGAACCTATCTCTGTTGTAAATGCTGTCACTGGTGTGTGTATGTGGGATATGTGTGTGTGATGGGGGTAATTGGGGGCAAGATCAAGGTTTAAGCTGCAAGCTTCATGAAAATGTGTGTGAGGAGGTGGATGTGAGTTTATCTGTAAAGCTGCTTTAAAGGTCAACCAACACTGGAAGACTGTCGAGGTGTTGCAGTTCTGTGACAGATGAGGCGGCTAAGTGCAAATTGAATTAAAAGACTATCAATGTCTGAAGGAATGAACATCGCATGCCACCTTTCATCCCAGAGCTTTGGAATAGGATCGTCTTAAGTTGAGACATGAAGAGTTGTGGCATTGTAGGCGTTTTGTGTTTGTGTGCGCGCGTTTTCTAATGTCAATTAACTGTGATGGCCATTTTGGACTGCAATGTCTCCAAAAGTTCATTCAACCTTTATATATACAGGTTAGTCTCATTGAGCCTTGAAGACTCATTTACAAGAGAGGCCAGTTTATTTAATAAGGAATGATGAAAACAGTGGACAACAGTCACAACAGTAGACAATCATGGAAGAAAACTTGTAAGTTGAAACAATGAATGGAAGAAAAAAAACCAGCTACAATGTAAAGCAATGTGAAATACTGAAAACAGGAACATGTCTGCACTGGTTTTTGCCATGAACATGGCAGATGTTTGAAGTCACTTAGAGAGGTCAAGGTTGAGAGCTTCTGATCTGTTTGCTAGATATTCCAGGAAACGGGAGCAGAGTAGGAGGTTCATTTGCCTAGTTCAGTCTGCACTGAGGGGACTGCATGTATTAATTTTTTTTTTTTCATTCATTCACCCTTTATTTAGTCAGGTTAATCCCATTGAGCCTCGAGGACTCATTTACAAGAGAGACCTTTTAATAATGTCCTGAGAGTGCACGCTGTAGCTGCACTCACGTAGTGACGTGTAAAAGGAGATGTATGAAGGCAACAGACCAAGAAGTGATTTAAAGATGAAAATGTACCAGTGGAAGAGTCTGCGTGAAGTTAATGATGTCCAGTTAACCAGTGAATACAGGGTGCAGTGGTGGATACGATAATCACAACCAGTTATTAATCTTTGTGCACCATGATAGACAGCATCCAACATCCGCAGGGTGCTTGTAGGAGCGTTCATGTAAATAATACTTTATCACCATAGTCAATGGCAAAGGTGGGCACAGACCGCTAGGGGAGCGCTAAATCGCTATTCCGCTTACAGTGGACCTAAACTTTTTGTCAGCGTTTTTGTGAATTGACTAACTTTTATAATTCATAAGCGGATTTCTGCTATTTTTATTTAAAATGCAGTACCGCTAATAACTAATTATCTATCAGTAAAAACCAATAAACTTATTTACAAGCTCATAATGCTGCTTGTTTTACCTTTTTCCCTACCGTAAACAGCAGAGAGGAGGAGGGTGTGAGGGTGAGGGAGGGTTGGAGGGGGGAGGGAGCAGAGGGGGGGATCTACCATGTAGGTAAATGCCTGGGGATCCCATCAGCATGAGGCCCCGGCCCCGCCGCGCCCCGGCCAGTCACCTAATTCCTAACATTGATCCTGCTTGTTAATCTACATTTAACATAAAAATAATTATAGTTACGATGAAAACAATCATTAAATAAGCAATTTAAAAAACGGTTGATTTCATTATCCCCCTACTAAAAATGGACTATTCCATCTCGACAGCTTCCGGGTTAGAGGTGAACTCAGAGGCTAATTCCGTGGCTAGCTGTTTGTGCTGGGTACTTGGACAAATCCTTAGAAAACCCAGCTGTTTCAAGCCAAATTAACGCGGCCGGGGGATTCTATTTTGTGTTCTGTGTATACCACGCGACGGTGAGTCGTTATTTTCATGTATTTTTATTACTTTTCATTAAATCTGTTGAGTACCTATAGACGCTAACTGTCTGCCGGTTGGTTGTGGGTTACTAATGGAAATCCTTAGAAAACCCAGCTGTTTCAAGCCAAATTAACGTGGCCGAAGGATTTTATTGTGCGTTTTGTGTCGACCATTCGACGGCGAGTCGTTAGTTTTATGTATTTGGGTTACTTTCATCATGTATAAATGCCGTGGCGACACACCCGTGTATTTGAGATTTAAACGTGGTGTTGACCGATGCTGCCTTTTTGGGTGAGCAGGTACTCATCGATCTGTTCACCAAATATAACACACCCATCCCCTCCAGTGCAGCTGGAGATGAGCACAGAAGAACAGTCAGAGTAGCCTGAAGTTGAGGAAGGGCAGGGAATAAAACTGTTACACTAAGTGACTAAAAACATTTTTTTTCTATTTCTCATGTTTTATAATCAAAAAAGGCGTTCAATACAAGATCAACTGGACTTTATTTGTTGCAGAAAACGTTTCACCCTTTATCCAAAAGGCTTTTTCAATCCAGAATGGCAGCTGTAAGACTGAGAAGAAGTTTTATACTAATAAAACGCATAAAACTTCAGTCTCACAGCTGCCATTCTGAACGTTTTCTGCAACAAATAAAGTCCAGTTGATCTTGTATTGAACGCCTTTTTTGATTTTATCATGTCCTGGACGACTGAGAATTTTCACCAGCTTATGTTTTATAGGCATTTTGTTGTGTATATACTTTTTATATTTTTATATATTTGTTTAATCACATTGTGTTTATTTACTCATGGCCACCACAATTTTTGAGTAGATGTGTTTTTTCAGTAATACAGTAAAATAGTGTCTGGAAATGTTTTTTTATTTCTTCTTTATTTCTTTCCAAAGAAAATCAAGGTTTTCATGCATGCACATGACATGTGCACAGAAATTAACAAGCACAAATTCACAGCTTTTTCATTTTGTGGCTTAAAAATAAATCATTAAATAATAAACAATAAACTTTATTTGTATAGCACCTTCGTCATCTGTATACCCATAATGCATTGCAGGGCACTTCAGTTTTCCAGAAAACAGTTAAAAATAAGTTTATACACAACAGAAGAACAGCAGTACAGTACATCTACTTGTGGAAATAAACTCTGTTCTACATTTAGGGCATCAAAACCTGAGCCCGACCGATATAGTGGTGGTTGGGGGGGCGATATTTTAGGTTGATATAGACGTTTGGGGACATAACTGGCTCATTATGCACCGAGATGAATACTGTACCGCTAATTTTCAGCCATAAAATGCTGGGAACCAATTGTAATTGTACAATGTATCTAGCAGAGGGCACATGAAGACAACTTTCAAGTCATGGCGTTCACTTTCACTTTCAGCACAGCTGAAGCAGAGAACAATACAGTGTAGAGTATTTTGCTGAACAGAGCATGGTAAGTTTATTTTAACTGCTCTGTAAAATAAAATAAATACAGTAAACAAGAATAAATTATCTTCAATTATCCAACCTGCTTGTCGCTATGAGCATTTCAAGTTAGCAAGCTAAAGCTTAGATAACCTAGCATAGGCTATTGTCTTGTAAAACTTTATCCAGGACAAAAAAATCTAATGTAGAAGTAAATATACAGGTAGTCCTCGACTTACGACGCCCCCGACACGACGTTTCGGACTTACGAATATGCATTTCATTTTAAAAAAAATATTTTTTATTTTTTATAATGAATAAATAAATGTACAGTACTGTACAGTTACCAAGCACTTAGCCTATCCTAACATAGTTAAGGAGTGAGTTGAATTGTCTCCCTCCTCCCTAGCAGGCTCCATTCACATAAAGGGAGCTAGCTCCCTTTATGTGAAAGGGAGACAATTCATCTCACTCCTTCATCCTTAAAAACTGTGTTAGGATAGGCTAAGTGCTTGGTGACTGTACAGTACAGTACATGTATTCATTTAAAAAAAATGTTACTATAGGATCCGACTTAC
This sequence comes from Garcialebias charrua, assembly GCA_038048925.1. Taxonomy (NCBI): domain Eukaryota; kingdom Metazoa; phylum Chordata; class Actinopteri; order Cyprinodontiformes; family Rivulidae; genus Garcialebias; species Garcialebias charrua. The sequence continues at coordinate 76,364 of JBBPBX010000754.1, read as the reverse complement.
GTCATTTTCGACATACGAACGGTCCTTCGGTCCGGAACTCGTTCGTAAGTCGAGGGTTCCCTGACTTACGAACGAGTTCCGGACCTAAGGACCGTTCGTATGTCGAAATGACGTAAGTCGGATCCTAAACAAAAAAAATAAAAATACATTTTTTGTAATACCTAACACAGTTTTTAAAGATGAAGGAGTGAGCTGAATTGTCTCCCTTTCACATAAAGTGAAAGTGAACGTAGCTCCCTTTATGTGAATGGAGCCTGCTGGGGAGACAATTCAACTCACTCCTTCATCTTTAAAAACTGTTAGGATAGGCTAAGTGCTTGGTAACTGTACAGCAGTACTGTACAATACTGTACATCTTTATCTGTATTTAAAAAATTTTTATATCTGTATATATATATATATATATATATATTTTTTTTTTATGATCCTACTTACGAATTTTCGACTTACGAACGGCCCGTAGGTACGGAACTCGCTCGTAAGTCGGGGACTACCTGTACTGTATATCAGTGTTAGTAAGGTTGTCTTTGTCGTCCTCAAGGAAATCCATCGTTTGTCTGAAATCTTCTCTGTAAAGGAAAATAAACTCTGTGGTCAATACTAACTAGACCTTCATCATATGTGACTGACTGTTGAAACAATGAACAGTGAAGAGAATTTCTTTGTTTAATTTATATATTTTTTAACATACTTGATAACGTTGTGGTGAATAGTGGAGGATAGAAAATGTGAACGCACGTTACAAAGACTGTTTCAAGACTTCAAGTGTTAAAACAGGTTTAAAAGTTACTGAGATCATTGGGGGTAGACAAAGGTAAAATTTTCACCTATTATATCAGTTATCAGCATTAAACCTTCCTCTCATAATATTGGTACGGGAGATAGCCAAAATTCCCACATCGGTCAGGCTCTAATCAAAACTCACAATTTGTTTACCGGTATATAAAAAAAAAACTCATACATATGAAAACATTTACATCACACAATATTATGCATTTATAGAAAATAAACATTTGAAAGAATATCCTCAAAAAGTGGTGATTCTATTAGTTTTGGCGGGAGTTGTTTATCACCGTCAGCTTGTCGGGCTCTCAACATTAATTTGTACAAAGAGCAGGATAAGAGATGAAGTAATATTCTGAGCAACAGGCACGGTTACTTTAGAATCATTCACAGATGGATTTGACACGCGTGTGTTTGAGCGGGTAAAGAAAAGCAACAGGAGTTGCAACAAGAGGTGCAGTTGATGGAGACTGTAAACCTACAAAATACAAAACATCATTTGGTCAATGCTCCTTCTCATTTAAAGGTCCTCATATCTGGAACAGTTTACCATCAGCAATAAAAACATTGACTGATCTTAGAGGTTTTAATTCACAGGTGAAAAAATGGTTGAAACAAAACCAAATCTGTGAACACTGAATCCTATAGGGACAGAGGAGCAGCTGTGTGTGTGTGAGGGAACTGTTTAAGCCATTTAAACTTCATTAATTTTTTATTTTATTTTAGATGTTTTTATATAGGGAACTGTTTAATCTTAATTAAATTTTAATTTGATTTTAGCTGTTTTTATATAAAAGTCCAACCAAGGACTGGGTTTGCAAATTAGCCTATGGCTAGAAATCCTGTGTACAAGACAACGGTTGCTTCGTTTTTAACATGTAACATTGTTTATTGTGCTGTCCTTGTTCAAATAAACTTGAATGAATGAATGAATGAATGTTTCTGGTGCAGAACGCTCAGACTTTTATAGGGGAAACTTCAGCTCCTAGTGAACAGGACATTCACTGTGAATTATGTCTTTTATGTCCTTTACAATCTGTTGATTAAAAAAAATAAATCACGTTTTAAAACAGCACGCTGAATGAGTTCAAATGTTTAGGTGCATTTTTTCATCAAATTAGATCTTAACTTGTTCAGGAAGTTTGCATGCAGAGGGGGGATGGAGGGCGTTTAGTCTCGTGGCTGAATCTGTACATGAAAGTATTTTCAGCAGAAAGAGGCGCACAGCTACAGCAGCTGCTTACCTGTGACATTCCCTCCATGTCGAGCTGAATAAGGTCAGTCTGGTTGTACTGCAGGATGGCCAGGCCCACACGGAAGATAATCTCTAGACCCTGAGGAGACGTTGAACACATCACATGCTCTTTATAATAAATCAAAGTGTACGTGATCGATTCACGAAACGTGTCCTACCTCATACATGAATATGTCAAAGATGCGTGTGGCAACAGGTAGAGGGAGGAAGGTGAGGAACAGGGTGAGGAACCAGGACGAGGCGTACATGGATGTGTGGAAACTCTGGGAGCGGAAATGGACGTTCAGCTCTGGAAGTTGCTCCTGAGGTGACAAACAGCAAAACTTAAAGCCTCAAATAATTAAAAAATTATAAAACAGACCTAACAGGGTTATCAGAAAGGGAAGTGATGTGTTGAAGATGAATGTTAACATTTTGCTGCAGCCTTGTGGACAAGTATTGTACTACAACTGTACTTTTATACTTTGTTACCTGTAGCAGATACTCAAACTGGTAAATGCAGAGGCCGAGCTCTGCCATGCTGGGTTTGAACAGTTCCCTTAGTCGGTACTCCTGCATGAGACGCACAAAAACACAAAACGCCTCCTCCTCTGGCATCTGAGTGGAGGCAAGAGGCATAAGGAAGACATCTCATTAGTATTAGACAAGTACTGCAGAAATAAAACTTATGAGAATGATTCCTACTCTGAGACTGAGAACAAAAAGGTTATCAGTATTAAAGGGAAAAAACCCAGCAAGGCTCAATACCTGCATTAGAAGAAGGCCAACAATGAATGCACTGCCTTGGCAGTAGCCCACCTCTCGATCCACCAGCGAGTACGCCTGGAACACAAACACTGCTGCGTTGTGTATTTGTTAGGAAACAACAGCTGTAAACCTGACAGACTCACAATGTGGAGAACAGATGAAGCGAGCAGACGTTCCTTCATTTCCTGAGCAGCTCAACTACCAGAGATCACTGCAAACAGTCAACAAGCTGGTTTCCATGACTGTTAACAGAGAACGGGTCCGCGTGTCTCAGCAGCCTTGTTTGAGGAGTTAAATCGAATGAAGGGCTGGGATAATGACAGCCACCATATTTTAGTTCAGTGAAAGGAGAACAGTTTCACAATGACACTGTGGCTCTTCCTGAACTACTCTGGATAGTTTTGAAGTAAAAAAATAAAAAAAAATAGAGGAAAAAAAAAGAAAGAGTTTTTCCTGCTCCATCAACACACAAATGTTTAAGTGACAAAAACATTTCTAAAAACTCTTTTCAAAGTAAAAAATATTAGCCTGGCCCTCGCCTTCCTGCACAGCTCCGCTCAATTCTCATTTCCCTTCACTGCTCAGTCTGGGACTTCTCCCATAGACAACGATTTCTCCGGCTGATTTTTGACCGGACCAATCAGAGAACAGAAGGGGCGGAGTTTTTGGCCCCTAACCCACGCCCCCACCTGTCCCAGCGCGCAGCCAGCGAGCATTCGCATGTTCTCATTCAAAGCGATGCAAAGCGATGCAGGACTGTTTTATATGTGACACAAATGTATTAAATTCCCCTTCTTAATCCCTTATCTGGAGTTTTCTTTTGTTTTTTTGCCAAAAGTCAAGTGA
>JBBPBX010000754.1:42233-60952 GCA_038048925.1 Garcialebias charrua | reverse complement strand
GTTTGTTTGTTTATTGTTTAAGGAAATTCTACCATTGCTGTTCATTGTTCTTTAGTTTTAGCAGGTCGCTTTCGTAAATGAGCCCATGAGGTTCAAAAGATTTACCTGACTAAATAAAGGTTGAATGAATGAAAAGTGGAGCATTGAGGCCAGCCATAATGCTCTGCTTGTGAAAGTAAATATGTTGGGCTTCACCTTAACACTTAGACAATAATTCTGAGTGACACAATGCCCAACAGGACAAGGGAAAAAAAAAAGAAAAAAGCAAGCATGTGTGAAGCAGTGGTGAAGAGCTGTTTGTATTCATTGAGGGAGACGGAGGGGCCGTGTGCAGTGCAGATGGGAGAAAAAGAACTACACAAACTTTCAAATCTAATAATACTTGATGGTTGTGATAGACCATGTTAACAATCGTAAATTGAAAAACTTGGGATACATCGAGTACATTTGATACATCGCCCAGCCCTTCGTTAAACTCCCATGACAAACCATGACACACTTTGTTACGTTTTTTTAGTATTAGGGATCAGGCTGTTGTCGGTAAGTTTATCAAACTGTTGTTAGACTAAAGGCTCAGTCTCACTTTGACCTCATATTCATGATTAACTCATCCATCCTACACTTGACCAATTTATTCTTTCATTCAACCTTTATTTAAACAAATAAATCCCACTGAGCCTCAAAGACTCATTTACAAATGAGACATGTTTGGACAGATAATAAAAAGTGGTGAAAAAATGGCATAGGGTTTGGAGACAAAAAAATCCCTACCATGCTGTTAATCTCTTGTTGAAGGTCAACAGCATGATAATGAAAAAACATCTTGCACACTAGTACATAATAACGCCAAAATGAAGTGCACGCAGGGGTGGGGGGGACCTAATAAGTCAAAGAAACATCAAAAACAACTTCAATTTGTCATAATTCTTTTCTTAATACAATGTGTGCAAACTGCACACACACAAGTTTGTGTGTCACTGTTAGCAAAATATCTCCTAAACCACAAAATAACATTTTTTATGTAACTTACAGAAAGTAATCTTTGGATGTACAAACCAATTCAAAATGTCTACATTGAACTGACACTAGCCAACACAAAAATGTTTGTAATCATTGAATTTTACAGACATGGAGCTAATGTTATGTGGTAGTAGCTGAGAATTATTCACAACAAACTCTCTGAGCTCGACAATAATTTTAGCTTAAAACTCTGGCATGACAGCTGGCAGGAGACATGCATTCCTCCAAGGAGGCTTGCTCATTTATCTTTCTATACAAGCTGTTACGCCATAATGGAAACATGTTCCTCCTTTTTGTTTCGTCTTCCTGTCAGTAACTCCAAACAAAAACTAAGGAGGAAAATTTCATACACCTTATAGGACAGGCATTGTGTGGGAATAGGAGGAAAACCTATTAAATTTAGCTTTGGTAGAAAATGGTGCTCTTTGAGTGTCCTACAGATCTTCACTGACACTCAAGTTGAACAAATTAAGGACGTTGGATGGAACTAACCCTGTGGAGGCCGTGCTGTGATCACACGACCTGACTCAGTCATACACTTCTATAAATGATCCACATACTGCACCACCTGGTGGTGGATGGGTTAAATGCAGAGACTACTTTTGCCATTGTATGGAAACATACAGTGATGACATTGTATGACATTATTATTATTATTATTATTATTATTATTATTATTATTATTATTATTATTAGTATTATTAAGCAGTAATCACAAACACCTAACAGAACTAACAGTGTGTTCATTTTCATGCAATGATCTGGTCTGATCAGACAAGATTTCACAAACATTTATTTCCGTTCATTTTTTCAGATCTCAAATCAAAATCCATCATCCATAATCTTTACCCGCTTCTTCCTTTTTGGGTCGCGGGGGTCACTGGGAGAGAGACGGGGGACACCCTGGACAGGTCTCCAGTCCATCACAGGGACACATAGAGACAAATGAAACAACTATTCTCACCTAGAGACAATCAGAGTTACCAATCAGTCTAACATGCATGTTTTTGGTCTGTGGGAGGAAATAGGAGTACCTGGAGAAAACCCACGCATGCACGGAGCGAACATACAAACTCTACCCAGAAAGGCCCCCGGACTGGGATTTGACCCAGTGACCTTCTCGCTGCACTGTAAAAAAAATCCTTAAAAAAACTGGTAAATGTACTGTGGAAGTGTGAAGGAATTTTCCGTTATCATTTTTTTTACAGGGGTTTCTCCATTTTTTTTATTCGCGCAAAGCACCCTGGGAACAAGAACCTTTGAGAAGAAGCGCGAAAGAGGACTCCATTTAACTGGCACCCTAGATTAACAGAAATTTATGTAAATTATACATAAAAAAACTGTTAAATTACGGGAAAAATCTGTTTTAGGGTTTACGGAAATATCAGTAAAAAAACAGAGAATGTACTGGCAGAAAATTACCAGGACATTTTCCGTTTTTTTTACGGAATTTTTTTAATACTGTGTGAGAGGCGGCAGCTCTACCAACTGCGCCACCGTGCCGCCCCTCAAATCAAAAGAAAAAGTAAAAACATTAGCTCACACTGAGAGTAGGGGACAAACCCAACAACCAGAATGTGTTCTCACTTATACATCAACTTCAGTCATTTGATTCACATGTAGCACCTCTGCACACTTTATGCTGAAAACCTAAAATGGAGGGTGCTTGGGTTCGGTATCAATCTGGTACCCCAATCGGTGTGCAGCACCAATGACCTAGTTTAATACAAATAGGACCCAGAGAAACAGTGTAATTTGAGGCAAAATGATTCAGCCTTAATTTATTAAACTAAATAACCTAATAGTGAGTGACAGGAAGTTTAACTAGTCACCACCATAAACTTTATAGCCGGAAAACTCTTAAAATTTAAACAAAATACCTCTTCACATAAGGCAGAACAAAAGGAATATTACAGGTCTTTTTTTTTCTTTTCACCAAAGAACAACAGTAAATGTCCATGTGCATCAATATACACAGTCCTGTACAAAAAGTAACCCAGTCAATTTATTACTCACAACCTCCAGAAGAGTGGGAAAAACGTTGCAGGCCTGTTACAAAAACCCAGAGTTTTTGTAAATCCCAGAGGAAACTTTGAGAACGTTGCAATTCACTCGTCCTCTTCTTCTCCCACGTCCATTGAACGCAGCAGCAGAGCCCGCGAAACTGAAACTCCTCAACTCAAAGCTCGCCAGGACTATTTGCGTCTGTATCCTCTCGTCCCTCCCTTCGCGTCGACCAAGCTCCTCCAACTTTGTCTTAAATTTGTCCTCACCAAGGCGCTTTGTCCAACTTTCTCCCTCTTGAGTCTGTATCTTCTCACTTTTTCCTCTGCTCGTCTGCCCGGCTCGGTTCTGCATCAACCCGGTTCGTCCCGCCTTCCTCTTCCCTCTTCACCAATCACGAGTCACGCACTGGACGAGCAGTCCCAGTGACCAATCAGGAGGCTCACCTACTGGACGAGCAGTCCCAGTGACCAATCAGGTGGCTCAACCAAATAAATACACAGTGCATCTTACGTCAAACTAATACTTCTTCCACATGCAATATTTACATAAAATAATGCTCAATTGATTTACAAAATACAGTTTTATTTACTTAGTAACTATATTTACCCTTAATATTATTTAAATATTAAAGTAAGGGAAAATACAAGTGTATTTCTTTCAGAAACAAGAATATGAAAAACCCATAACTGTCATCAATGTTATGCATTAGTAAATAAATGTTTACTTTTAATATATTTGTGTTTTGTCTTGAATTATGTAAGACTTCTATTAACCTCATTGTTACCTTGTAGAAACCTCAGTTTATCCACTGGGCTACATCTTCCCCCTGCTAGAAGATTTTGATGTCCTCATCAAATCAAAAGTTAGACAACTAACAGAGGCTAACATTAAAACTAGTTTTAATGAGAACTTAACCTTGAACATGTTTCACACATGGCCAGGGGGTGACACCAGAAGGTATGGCAAAACTGGCTTCTGGGGACTTGGTAGGTTCCACTTCCCACCAACACTCCATGGCTGAAGACTGTCACTGGCTGGTCAGAAGGCTTGCCGAGTTCATCGTAGGTCAATCGAACTACAGGTCGAACAATTCTCCTTGATCTTTCAGCAGGCATACGTACTGAGTTGAGGTCTGTTTCCTCCACTAGGTCATCAAGTGCTGGAGCAGGGATAGTGGCGTCGTCTGAGTAGGTACTAGGAACTGCCTCTAACTCTCCCAAGTCTTGGACTGATCTTGGTTGGTCAGTTTCACTGGTGGTGAGCCCAGATAATCTGTTGGAAAACTCTGGATGAGTTAGCAGTCCATCCAAGTCAACTCCCAATGGTTTGGATAAGTATACTTCCTCGTACTCTGAGTCTGAGTACATTTCCTCATCCCTGTGGGAAGACCTTTGGAGTCCACTTTCCCTTTGTAGTTGTGCTCTTGTCATACATCTCTTTGGTGGTTCTGTCTCACTATCATCCAATGGAAGTCTCACAAGGTATCCAATAGGCAACAAGTGATTCCGATGAACCGTCTTCTCTGGACCTCCACCTCGTTCAGGTTTAATTGTGTAAACAGGGAGATTGGGTAATTTATCCACAACAAGGTAAGGCATAGGTCTCCATTTGGTTTTCAGCTTTTGTTTTCCTGTCACACCAAAGTTTTCCAGTAAGACTCTGTCACCTTTTTCCAGAACTTGTTCTTTCACATGCTTATCGTGAGCTACCTTGTTCCGTTTATGGTTCTTGTCAGCGGTCTCTGTCGCCAAGTTGTAAGCTCTCTCAAGATCTTTCTTCAGCTTGGTGACATACTGATGGTAGGAGACAGACTTTTGACTTTCATCCGACACACCAAAGCAAATGTCTATTGGTAGCCGAGCCTCTCGTCCAAACATTAACAAGTAAGGCGAGTATCCTGTTGCTTCATTTTGAGTGCAGTTGTAAGCGTGAACCAACTGACTTATCTTTTGACTCCACTTGTTCTTTTGCTTCGGCTCAAGGGTTCCAAGCATCGATAGAAGTGTACGGTTGAATCTTTCGGGCTGGGGATCTCCTTGCGGATGATAGGGAGACGTTCTTGACTTACGGATCCCAAGCATCTTTAAGAGGTCTTTGATCAGTCTACTTTCAAAATCCCTCCCTTGGTCTGAATGTATTCGTGCTGGGAGTCCATAATGCACGAAGTAACGCTCACAAAGAATCTTTGCCACCGTGGCAGCCGTTTGATCCTTAGCCGGGAAGGCTTGGGCATACCGCGTAAAATGATCTGTCACAACTAGGATGCTGGAAAACCCCTGCGAGTCTGACTCAAGTGATAGAAAATCGATGCACACAAGGTTGAGCGGGCCTTGACTTGTTATCTGATTTAAAGGAGCAGCTCGCTGCGGAAGTGATTTACGAGTGATGCATCTTCCACAGTTTTTTACATATTGCTCAACCTGAGCTCCCATCTTGGGCCAATAGAACCTGTCACGGACAAGTCCAAGAGTTTTTTCCACTCCCAGGTGCCCAGATTCGTCATGGAGTGATTTTAACACCATGGAGACATGTTCTGTAGGGAGCACTATCTGGTGAATTTCATCTCCAGAAGATCTCTTAACTTTTCTATAGAGCAAACCCTCTTTGATGACAAGTTTACTTGCCTCTCTGTTTAGCAAGTTAGCCACAGTGTTATCCCCTGGTGAAAATGGCGTGCCCTGCCAAAGTGATTGCTTAATGGGAGCGATTGCTGGGTCTGCATCCTGGGCTTGAATGATATCGTTGTGGCTAAGTCGCATCAAACAACCCAGATCGAGGCGAACTGGATAAGCGTAGCAGGCAGGAATGCCTTCAGGGGAAACTCCTAGAGACTCTGCGACTGTGATTGTCTCGTCACAAACTTTTGGTGTGTTGATCTGCTTACACAATGCTTTGACACTTTCAGGTGGCACAGTTTGCCAGTCTTTATCTTCTGTTGGTAAGGGGTTTCGTGATAGCGCATCAGCGTCGATGTTGTGAGCCCCTAATCTGTACTGCAATGTGAAATTGTATGTTGAAAGGGCAGAGAGCCAGCGATGACCAGTGGCATTGAGCCTAGCTGTTGTGAGAATATATGTTAAAGGATTGTTATCCGTTTGTACTTTAAACTGAGCTCCATACAAATAGTCATGGAATTTGTCAACCACAGCCCACTTTAGAGCCAAAAACTCAAGTTGGTGCACCGGATAGTTTTTCTCAGATGCACTCAGCTTCCGGCTTGCGAAAGCCACAGGTCTCAATCCTTCAGGGTGTTCTTGATTCAGGACTGCACCCAGGCCATGCAAACTGGCATCTATGTGGAGGGTATAAGGTTTGGATGGGTCAGCAAACGCCAGTACAGGAGCATTTGTGAGGCAGTGAATGATCTGTTGAAATGCCTCACTGCACGACTGATCCCATCGATCGCCGAAAGGCTCGTTAACCCTGTAGTAGGTTTTGCTTGTCCCTTGATTACCCTTACTTTTCTTTTGTGTGGGAGGATATCCTTTGCATAGTTCAGTAAGGGGTCGGACGATGATGGAATAGTTTTTTATGAATCGCCGATAGTAGCCACAGAATCCAAGGAACGACTGCAGAGAAGAGAGATCAGTTGGCTGCTTCCACTGGGTTACAGCTTCCACCTTTCGGGAGTCGGTAGCAATACCATGCTCAGAGACAATGTGACCAACATAGGTAACTTGTGAACAACAAAACTGGCACTTGTCAAGGGACAGCTTTAGTCCAGCCTCCTCAAGGCGTGTTATAACCTTAAGCAGCCTCTCTTCATGCTCTTCAAGGGTTCTGCCAAACACAATCAGATCGTCCAGGTACACTATGACCTCCAGCAGATGCATATCTCCCACGGCTTTCTCCATAAGCCTTTGGAATGTTGCAGGAGCCCCGGTTATGCCCTGCGGCATCCGTTCAAATTGATAGAACCCCAGAGGACATATGAAGGCTGTTTTTTCCTTGTCCTCTTCGGCCATAGGGATCTGATAGTAGCCACTGCGGAGGTCTAAGACAGAAAACCACTTACTGCCCGTCAGACAGTCTAATGCATCGTTGATCCGTGGCACAGTGTACTGGTCTGGGATTGTTCTGCGATTTAAGGTTCTGTAGTCTACACACATCCGCAGTTGACCATTCTTTTTGCGGGCGAGGACAATGGGAGAAGCGTAGGGACTTCTTGATTCCTTTATGATGCCTGCTGCAAGCAACCCTTGAAGGTGACGCCTGAGATCATCCAAATCGGCTGGAGCAATGCGGCGAGAACGCTCCCGGAAGGGGGTACTGTCAGTTAGGCGGATATGATGCTCCACACCCTTGGCCAAACCTACATCCCATTCATCAGTTGAAAACACATTGGAATGCTGTGACAGCTTGTGTTGTAGTCTTTCTTTCCATTCTTTGCTGATCGCAATGTCACCAAAGTGGAACAAAGACGGGTCAATGGGGGGAACAGTATTGACCTTCGTTCCTGGGGCATCCATCACCATGTCAGCTATATACAGGTGAGCAATAGTGGTGCCCACTGGAATAGCTGTCTGCTTTAATGACTCATTTTGCAGTAGCACCAGAAAACTGTTCTTATCTAGGATTTTAGAGAACAGTACTGTTGGCGGGACCAATACACTTGGTGGAAGAGCAGGTGAGGTAGCACGTTCAGTTATTAGTATGCTGTCTTCTACTTCTCGATTCTCTTTGACTTTACAAATGGCAATGTGCTCTGTGCCAGCAGGAATGATTAGGGGGCCCGGCCCTGTCCACTTTACATCAGCCACAGGTAAGTCTTTAGTATATCTAGTGAGCTCTGGTTTATGGACCGATAAAGAACTTTGTTCCTGCACTTGGACCCTGGCTGAGTGGGCGTGCTCTAAACCTTTTGCTTCTGGGTTCGAGTTGATAGGTTGAATCCCTTTGACATTTGTACCGACCAAGACTGGTACGGTCTCGGAACAACGTGGGTCAGGACACACTAAGGCAAGAACAGGGACGGACTTGAGTTTTTTGGACTTTGATTGCCTAGGAAGCTCCAAATCAATATGAATGTAACCCTTGAATGGGTAGCTGCTCTCTGATTCACTGAGACCCCATATGGCTAGACCAGTAACTGGATGGAGTGGGATGTGCGACAGGTGTTCTGAGTACCAACTGTCAAAGATGATAGTTACTTGGGACCCACTATCCATCAGAGCAGTACAAAGCTTGCCATTGATTTTGACTTTGGCAATAGAAGGAGGTCCAATTAATCCCTCTGGCAAACTATTTGTCCGTACCATGGTAACACTTCTCCTTACATTTGCATTAGTGGGTTTTGTTCTTGCATTGCGGTTTTGTTTCTGGTTTGTCCTTTGTTTTCTTTGCGCCTGTATCAGCTTCTGTATTACTTTGGGGTAGTTCTCTGGGGCTGTGCATTTAGTTGAAAAATGTCCATCATCCCCACACCGATAACAGAAGAAGTCACTCGGGTCCCTTGATGTGAAAGTTCTTTGGGGAACTGGATTTGACTCAAGTTCATCGTGGGGTGGCGCTGTAGCAGGGCTGTAACTGGGCTGAATGGACAGAACAGATACTTGCTTTCTGAGCTTTACAACTTCTTCTCTTAAAGCTTGCAGGCCTTTATCCTCTTCAGTCTCTTTCAGTGTGTTGACTGTGGGCTCAGAGGTTGCAGCAGCATTACTTGGCAGGAATGACGAGGTGGTAAATTCACTCACTTGTGTTCGGAGCCGTTGTATTTCAGCTTTTATATCTTTTATCTCTTTGTCTGGTATTGCAGTGGTACTTTTAGCATACACGGCTTTGGGAGGTTGTAATCTACGACGTGAAGCTTCGTGTTCCTCTTCAAGCCGTATTTCATTCAGCAACTGTAAGAATGAAGGGGGATTTTTCCGGCGTTCTCTCAGTCGAAGATTTAAAATCATTAGATCTGACCGAGTGCCTCCTTTAATGAGCTGGTCTAGACGTGCTTGGTTGGCGGTAGCCGACTGCAGACCACCCTTTTGGACAACTTTATTGAGAACTCGTTCCATGCGTCTCAGGAATTCGGAGAGGGTCTCACTTGGTTGCTGGCATAGCTGTCTGAATGTGAAGTATAAGTCTTCTCCTGTTTCAGGTGTACCAAACGTGTTCTCCAATATTTCGAGGTACTCCATAGCGGTTGCATCAGGGTTATTGAAGCGAACAGCTTGCAATATTTCTAGAGCTGGACCCTTCACACTTTCCATGACTCTCATTTTCATTTCTCTTTCAGGTCGATCAGACTCCTCGATCATTAACCTTGCTTGTTCAATCCAGTTCTCCAATGTTTCTTCCCCTGGAGGTGTGGGTCGCACTCCAGAGAAAGTGCGCAGACGTCTGTAAGGGCTACTCTCACTGCTTGAACGGAGATTAGTCATTTGAAGGACTTCGCCAACTGCTCTGATGATGGCTTCAGGGGTGGATGTTTTAAATGAGGGATCTTGACCTGAGTCTGCGAAAGGTTTACTTCCATTTCCAGGGTTTTGTGGTTCATTTTCCTCTTCTGAAGGTCCAAAGATTCTCCATGGCTCATCAGAACCTTCTGATAAGATGTCCGGCGGGCAGGCTTTAGCATTGACTTTCTGCCTACACTCACATAGCACAGTTAAGCTTTGAGTCTGTGGATCATACATCCGACCTCTCACCCTAACCCGACCAAGTGCCTTGATTGACTGTAGCGTTTCTTCAATGACATTCACCTCTGCCTCTTCTGGGACATCCTTGACCAGTATGGCATACTCTGGGTCAATACCTTCACCCTTACACCAGTGCCTCAACTGAGCCATTCCCCTGACCTTTGCTATAAATCTCTATAGAATTAGTGCTTAGTTAGGTTAGGTTAAGCAAAATGAGCAATATTATTATTATTTTTTTTAAGTTGATTTAAGTGAACACCTTTAGATCAATAAAACATTTTACGTTTTGCTTACATTTATTTTTTCTGTAAATATATATATATATATATATTTTTTTTATATATATATATTTTTTTTTTTCTCTGGGTCAGACAAACTTTTTTTTTTTCACTAATTTTTTCCCCGTACGGGCCACCACTTTCTGTAGCACCTCTGCACACTTTATGCTGAAAACCTAAAATGGAGGGTGCTTGGGTTCGGTATCAATCTGGTACCCCAATCGGTGTGCAGCACCAATGACCTAGTTTAATACAAATAGGACCCAGAGAAACAGTGTAATTTGAGGCAAAATGATTCAGCCTTAATTTATTAAACTAAATAACCTAATAGTGAGTGACAGGAAGTTTAACTAGTCACCACCATAAACTTTATAGCCGGAAAACTCTTAAAATTTAAACAAAATACCTCTTCACATAAGGCAGAACAAAAGGAATATTACAGGTCTTTTTTTTTCTTTTCACCAAAGAACAACAGTAAATGTCCATGTGCATCAATATACACAGTCCTGTACAAAAAGTAACCCAGTCAATTTATTACTCACAACCTCCAGAAGAGTGGGAAAAACGTTGCAGGCCTGTTACAAAAACCCAGAGTTTTTGTAAATCCCAGAGGAAACTTTGAGAACGTTGCAATTCACTCGTCCTCTTCTTCTCCCACGTCCATTGAACGCAGCAGCAGAGCCCGCGAAACTGAAACTCCTCAACTCAAAGCTCGCCAGGACTATTTGCGTCTGTATCCTCTCGTCCCTCCCTTCGCGTCGACCAAGCTCCTCCAACTTTGTCTTAAATTTGTCCTCACCAAGGCGCTTTGTCCAACTTTCTCCCTCTTGAGTCTGTATCTTCTCACTTTTTCCTCTGCTCGTCTGCCCGGCTCGGTTCTGCATCAACCCGGTTCGTCCCGCCTTCCTCTTCCCTCTTCACCAATCACGAGTCACGCACTGGACGAGCAGTCCCAGTGACCAATCAGGAGGCTCACCTACTGGACGAGCAGTCCCAGTGACCAATCAGGTGGCTCAACCAAATAAATACACAGTGCATCTTACGTCAAACTAATACTTCTTCCACATGCAATATTTACATAAAATAATGCTCAATTGATTTACAAAATACAGTTTTATTTACTTAGTAACTATATTTACCCTTAATATTATTTAAATATTAAAGTAAGGGAAAATACAAGTGTATTTCTTTCAGAAACAAGAATATGAAAAACCCATAACTGTCATCAATGTTATGCATTAGTAAATAAATGTTTACTTTTAATATATTTGTGTTTTGTCTTGAATTATGTAAGACTTCTATTAACCTCATTGTTACCTTGTAGAAACCTCAGTTTATCCACTGGGCTACATATATATATATATATATATATATATATATATATATATATATATATATATATATATATATATATATATATATATATATATATATATATATATATATATATATATATATATATATATATTCCTCCTTTTAACAAAGTATCAAAAAACTAGCAAAACATTATAAGGTATATGTATAAAATCAAAGACAGGAACAAATCTGCATTGGTTTTTGCCAGGATTCCAACAGATTCTGAAAACCATTTAGAGAAGTCAAGGTCGAGAGCTTCAGATCTTTTTGTAAGATATTCCATGAAGCAGGAGCGGAGTAGGAGAAGGCCCTTTTTCCAAGTTCAGTCCTCACTGACGGAACACTGCAGGTAATCATGTCCTGAGAGCGCACGCTGTAGCTGCACTCACGCAAAGACATGTAGGAGGAGATGTATGAGGGCAGCAGACCAAGAAGTGATTTGAAGATGAAAATGTACCAGTGGAAGAGTCTGCGTGAGGTTAATGATGTCCAGTTAACCAGTGAATACAGGGTGCAGTGGTGGGTACGATAATCACAACCAGTTATGAATCTTAGTGCACCATGATAGACAACATCCAACATCCGCAGGGTGCTTGTAGGAGCATTCATGTAGAGAATGTCACCGTAATCAATGGAGGGAAGGAAAGTCACAGATACAAGGCGTTTCCTAACATTCAGTGTTAGACATGATCTGTTTCTGAAAAAGAAACCCAGTTTAACTTTCAGTTTCTTCACTAGGTTTTCCACGTGGAGTTTAAAAGAGAGATGTGAATCGATCAGGATACCCAGATATTTATAGGAATCAACAAACTCAATAGGTACACCATTTGAAGATAAAATCAGAGGAGGATCTGCTGGAACCGCCTTCCTATTTGAAAAAAACATCCCTTTTGTTTTATCAGCATTTAGGACAAGTTTGAGACGGAACAAATCTGACTGGATGATGTCAAAAGCGGATTGCAGTAACTGGAAAGCCTTAGCTACTGTTTTAGCTCGGCAATAAACAACTGTATCATCAGCATAGAAATGTAAGGATGCATCAGGGATGCAGTGACCTACATTAGCTATGTAGATTGTAAAGAGAGTGGGTCCTAAAACTGAGCCTTGTGGTACACCATTTTTAACTGTTAAATAGCTGGAAGAAGTACCGTTATGTTGAACACATTGCCTCCGATTGGAAAGATAGTTAGAAAACCAACCGATGGTGTGATCAGAGAAACCGATTTCTGAGAGCTTATGACACAGGATGTTATGATCCACAGTGTCAAAAGCTTTAGACAGGTCTAAGAAAAGTGCAGCACAATAGTCCTTAGCATCCAATGCTTCAACAACATCATTCAGAACCTTCAGAGAAGCAGTTGTTGTGCTGTGTTTTTTCCTGAAACCAGATTGATGAAGAGGTAAGATGTTAAATGAGTCCAGATAGTTTTTGATCTGAGAGTTTATCAGTTTTTCTAGAACCTTGGCTAAGATGCAGAGTTTAGAGATCGGTCGATAATTGTTCAGTGAGGTGGGGTCACCTCCCTTCAGCAAAGGAAGAACAAAGGCTGTTTTCCAAGCATCCGGAATGGTGTTTTGGCTTATGGACAGATTAAAGATGTGGGTCACAGGGACTGTGATGATATGAGCAGCCAGCCTTAAGAAGTAAGGTGGAAGTTCATCTGGACCTGCAGATTTTTTAGGATCAAGATCATTTAACAGTTTATTTACCTCACTGACTGAGAACGGAGAAAAAGAGAAGGTGTGATTAACAGATGGTTGACTTGTAGGAGGGATTTGATTTGTAGAAGTTTGATTATTAGATAAAGTGGCTGATTTTCCGTTTGTAACTGTGTCAAATAATGAACTAGAAGCAACAAAATGTTTATTGAAACAGTTCAGGATCTCGTGCTTATTTGACACAGGAACAGAGTCAACAAGAAATTGTGATGGGAGGTCAGGTGATGATTGGGGGGGTGCCTGAGAGAGATTTGATGGTTTTCCAGAATTTTTTAGGATCGTTTAGATTTTTGATATATAAATAAAACTTTATTAGAATTTTCTTTGGGTTTGTTTCATTATCAAAGTCAAAAGTCAACTTTATTGTCAGAACTGCAATATGTACAGGACATACACAGGATTGAAATTGTGTTTCTCTCAGTCCCTCGGTGCAACAGTAACCATCTAAACACTAAAACATTTAATAAACATAAGCATAAAATAGTAAAAGTGTAACACTGTCCTGAGTTTTTCATAGTAGTATAAAAGTATGAAAATTTACACCAACACTGAAACACCAAACACCCCTAAAACACCAAACACCCAATGAACATAAGCATAAAATGAAATAATAAAAGTGTAATACTGTCCTGAGTTTTTGCATAGTAGTATAAAAAGTATATCTATAAAATAAACTGAAGGTTCTAGCATTGACATTTGCAAAGAGTGGCACAGCAGCATATGAGTTAATGTACACAGTATATGTATGAGGTAGTTGATGTTGGTATATAGGCAAAGTGGCATATGCAGTAAGGCACATAAGGCACATTTGGCATCCTTAGATAAGGCTAGTCAGAGAATGCTGTATATGTATCAGCAGTAGTGTAGATAAAAGTAGTGTAAATGTAAACAGTAGTAATAAATGTAAAGCAGTAGTAATAAATGTAAACCGTATTAATAAATGTAAACAGTGAATGTAAACAGTAGTATGACTATAGGCAGTAATGTAATACAAACATTAGTGCAAATATGAGAAGTAGTGCAAACTGAATGAGCACATGACCGAGAGTTTAGTGAATAACCCGTTTGATGACACAGAGTCCAGTGTTAAAAACTTTGTGTTGAGTGGTAATGTGTGAGAAAGTTTTTTGTGTTAAGGCAGTTCAAATGGGAGGGGAGGCAGAGCAGGCAGAGTGTTTAGCATTCTGACTGCCTGATGGACAGAGCTGTCTCTCAGTCTGCTGGTTCGAGCCTGGAGACTCCTCAGTCTCCTCCCTGATGGCAGCAGTCTAAAGCGGCTGTGTAGTGGGTGTGTGGGATCACCTGCCATGCAGTGGGCTTTCCGAGTGAGGCGTTTGCTGTGTAAGTCCTGCAGTGAGGGCAAGGAGGTGCCGACGATCTTCTCAGCTGCTCTCACGATGCGCTGGAGGCTCTTGCGGCATGATGCAGTACATGCACCAAACCACACCGTGATGCAGCTGGTCAGGACACTTTCTATGGCACCTCTGTAGAAGGTGCACATGATGGGGGTTGAAGCTCCAGCCCTTTTCAGCTTGCGGAGAAAGTAGAGACGCTGGTGAGCCTTCTTGGCCAGTGATGCAGTGTTCCTGCTCCAGGACAGGTCCTCTGAGACGTGCACTCCCAGGAACTTGGTGCTGTCTACTCTCTCCACTGCGGTGCTGTTGATGGTCAGAGGGGCATGTTGGGCATCCCTCTTCCTGAAGTCCACGACAATCTCCTTTGTCTTCTCCACGTTGAGAGTGAGATTGTTGTGTCCGCACCACAAGGCCAGGCGGCTCACCTCGTTCCTGTAGTCCGTCTCATCGTTGTTGCTGATGAGACCTACCACTGTTGTGTCGTCCGCAAACTTGATGAAGTGGTTGGAGCTGTACGATGGTGTGCAGTCGTGTGTTAGCAGGGTGAATAGAAGGGGGCTCAGCACACATCCTTGTGGGGCCCCTGTGTTCAATGTGATGGTGCTAGATGTGTTACTCCCGATGTAATGGGACATGTAATGTAATGGACATGGGGATGAAAAGACAAAGAAGAAAACAAAGGTAGAAAAGTGAGAGAAGGCCGTTAAAAGAGAAAGAAGGTGATAGGAGTAGAGGGGAGAGAGAGGTATAAAGAGAACACAAATCAACATAATTGAAGTTTGCCTCTAGACCTGCGGAAAGAAAAAAGACAAAACCGAGAAACCACAACAACAAAACAACATATACAGTATAATGATAATTATAACATCATTAGAAAGTATTTTATACGGTACATGGTGATACAATATGTATTTAGTAGCCACCACAACCCAACTGAGTGTGTATCTGATAAACACCTGAATCTAAACACCTGTGTGAGCATGTTTGTCACTATAAGATTTCTCCATAAGAATGTTCAATAGTGGATGTGGGGACCCACAGACCCACCCCCACAGTACACAATGGTAACACAGGGAGGACCGGAGCCACAAACACACAGCGGCCCCCAAGCCCGGAGCCCCGGGAGTCCCCCAACAGAGACAACTGCACCCACACACCACAGGCCCGGAGAAGCCCCGGCATGCCACATACGTTACCCCCCCCCACACACACACACACACGCACACACACACACACACACAGCACCCCTCACCGCAAATGTCACACCAAGCCGACCAGCCAGCGCCCCGTCAAAGCAAAGCCACGTCCCTGACCACCGCCCTATAGTCGGCTTGTATCCAAGGCTAAACAGGGGAGTCAGATTCAGATAAGCCACAATTGTTGATTTTCTTCAGGTAGACCATTTTATTCTTGTCAGCCTTTAGTCCTGCTGGAACTTTCTCAGTCCAAAATGGCCAAATTTATGGGTATTTCACATCACTGATCCGCACTATGAGCGTCCTCAAGGTTGATCCTAAATGCTGGCGAGTTATATACAGTATAGTATATCACGATTTATCTTAAAAATATTGAGATACTGATTTTGGTCCATAATGCCCAGCCCTAGTTTAATGTTGTCCTATAGGTGTAGGAGCCCAGCCATCTCTGAGACGTCTGCTGCAGTTCCACGTCATTCCTGTCTGCTAGAACTCACGAGGATCAGATTTGTCTCTCCCTAACATCTGGCAGAAAACCAACTTCCGCCACACTCTTCATGAAGTGTCTGTTTGCAGGTTGTTGGAGGCTGACTCTAAGTCGCTGCGATCCATGAGCGGCTCGCGTCGTAACAGCGGCTCATCGATGGTGTCCAGCTCCTCCGCCTCCTCCAACTTGTCCCACTTAGAGGAAGACACCTGGATCCTGTGGGGACGTATTGTCAACGAGTGGGAGGAGTGGAGACGCAAGAAGGACAAACTTCTGAAGGTGAGGGAGACGGACACGAGGTGGGAAGTTAACGAAAAATAGCAGTGTGTTAGAAACATTAATTACTCTGTAGAGAACCTTTCCTGATTTCAACCCTTCCACAGAGGCCAGATGTGTTGGTACAGTGCACCAGTGCTCCTCTCTGCCCTTTGTCTCTACACTTTCTGAGTCCTCTGTCACAAAAAAGCTCAGGGGAGGACAAGATGGATGTGAGAGGAGATGGTAAAAAGTGCTCAGGGCTATGAAGAGGGAGAGACAAAACAGGCAAAACCAAAATGCAAATATAGAGTCCATCACAGTGAACTGAGTGTACCGGTATTTACTGAATCATAATCCTTTAGACCCACATCTTGAACTAAGAGATGAGTTGATCTTAATGTCTTTGTCCTGTAGGAGTTGATCAGGAAGGGAATCCCTCATCACTTTCGTGCCATCGTCTGGCAGCTGCTGGGCAACGCCACAGACATGCCGGTGAAGAACCAGTACTCGGAGCTGCTAAAGATGTCCTCCCCCTGTGAGAAGCTCATCCGCAGAGATATCGCCCGCACTTACCCCGAGCACGAGTTCTTCAAAGGCCAGGACAGCCTGGGCCAAGAAGTCCTCTTCAATGTCATGAAGGTGAGCGCTGTTGACCCTCAGAAGAAGGAGTGAGGTCTTTAAGTCTCTGTGCTGACACCATCTGTTGTCAGTTTGTCTCGTCCTTTTTAAAAGTGAATTCTCAGAAACACAGGAAATATCTGGAGGTCAGAGGATCACAAGGCACATTTTTAAAGTGTACTGTTTCACTCATAAATTGCAAAATAGGACAAAATAAAACATTGAAAGTACAGTAGTACAATGACATGGTAACTAAGGTCAGCTCTAGTCAAAAAGTAGAAAACAGCAACTTGGCTGTCTCTTGGTGATTCAGTCTGGTCCTCTGGACAGTTCTTTTTTGAAACGTTTCATTTTTTATCTAAAAGACTTCTTCGGTCTGAGGAGCTGCAACAATCTTATAAGCACCTTCTCACAGTGGATCCATCACTACTACTGGAGCAGGCCTCGATCGGGATGATGGTGGTTCTAGTTTGATCTTCATACATTTAAGTTGATTTTTTTTTTTTACTCAAACTAATCTAAATACAGAGTTTCTAATTAAAAATGCTAACCTATTCACATCAAATGGTTTTATTTCTACACTTTAAACAGTTTTTTTTTAAGTCTGCTGCACCAGCGTTGCTTTATAAAATGAGGCTGAAGCTCGTTTTCTGCAAGAACTTCATGCATCATTTAGCTGTGTTCCATTTGTTTATTGTTGTGTTGACAGTGTGTTGCTTTGCACACGTGTCAATCAACCTGAACAAATCAAACATATCTGGTTTATTTGGCCTGTCAGCAGTCAACGCTCATTAAGCTAAATACAGCCTGCAGCTCCATGAAGTCCTCCCAAAGCACAAATGACTTCCTGTACTGGGGATTGTCCAGATCAAACCATTAAAAGTATTTTAATGAATGAAATAATTTTTAAATTGTGGATATTGTAACATTTACGGATGAATGACATTAGAACAAATATAATATGGGGTGTCATTGTTTAATATTGACTTTTATATTAAAACTATTGACAGTATCCTGCGTGTTTGCTCGCTGTGGCCACCCCTGAAAAAGGGTGCAGCCTAACAAAAACAAAACCGACAATATCAATTGTAATTTTGAAGGAAAAAATAAAACTTTTTTGTCACTCCTCACATTTTCTTCTGTCATCTCCAGAAACTAAACCAGGTGAGGACTGAGCAAAAATATTATTATCATCAGGGCATGAATACTAACCTTTATTTCACCTGGTAGGTCAGTTGAGAACCAGTTCTTTACAACGATGACGTGGCCAAGAGGCAGCAACACAAGTTGACATAAAACTACAACGATGACAGCAGAAAAACAGCACAAATTATTCTGCATTGTTCTTTTAACGTAATGGTTTATGATTCATTGCAGTCCAAGCAATTCTTTGAGATGCAGATTAAATTCAGTGATATTCCAATGATGTTTTCTTTTTGGGTAGTTTTAATACCAAAGTTTGTCATATGGATACAGTAATATTCATACAGCCATATTTTATTTACTTTTCATTTATATTCATTTTATGGCTGTTTATTGTTGTCTGTATCTTATCTGTGGTTTGTTTAAAACTGGTCTCTCTTGTAAATGAGTCCTCATGACTCAATGAGACTAATCTGTATAACTAAAGGTTGAATGAAAATATATATTCCCATAGTCATATATTTGTTTAGCTCAAGGATGTGCAACATTAAGGATTTTTCAGAGTGCCATCATGTCTAAGGTAAAACAATTACATATATATATATACATACTACAGTATATATATATACAGTATACAGTATATATACTAC
>JBBPBX010000754.1:24005-37095 GCA_038048925.1 Garcialebias charrua | reverse complement strand
AACGAGATGCATGCTCGTAAGTCCGGGACCTCGTAAGTAAGAGCGCTCGTAAGTCGGGGACTACCTGTATATATACTGTGTGTATATATATATATATATATTTTTTTTTTTATAAAGTATTTTTACTTTGAAAAGAGTTTTTAGAAATGTTTTTGTCACTGAAACATTTGTGTGTTGATGGAGCAGGAAAAACTCTTTTTTTTCCTCTATTTTTATTTTTTTTTAACTTCAAAACTATCCAGAGTACCGGTAGTTAAGGAAGAGCCACAGTGTCATTGTGAAACTGTTCTCCTTTCACTGAACTAAAATATGGTGGCTGTCATTATCCCAGCCCTTCATTCGATTTAACTCCTCAAACAAGGCTGCTGAGACACGCGGACCCGTTCTCTGTTAACAGTCATGGAAACCAGCTTGTTGACTGTTTGCAGTGATCTCTGGTAGTTGAGCTGCTCAGGAAATGAAGGAACGTCTGCTCGCTTCATCTGTTCTCCACATTGTGAGTCTGTCAGGTTTACAGCTGTTGTTTCCTAACAAATACACAACGCAGCAGTGTTTGTGTTCCAGGCGTACTCGCTGGTGGATCGAGAGGTGGGCTACTGCCAAGGCAGTGCATTCATTGTTGGCCTTCTTCTAATGCAGGTATTGAGCCTTGCTGGGTTTTTTCCCTTTAATACTGATAACCTTTTTGTTCTCAGTCTCAGAGTAGGAATCATTCTCATAAGTTTTATTTCTGCAGTACTTGTCTAATACTAATGAGATGTCTTCCTTATGCCTCTTGCCTCCACTCAGATGCCAGAGGAGGAGGCGTTTTGTGTTTTTGTGCGTCTCATGCAGGAGTACCGACTAAGGGAACTGTTCAAACCCAGCATGGCAGAGCTCGGCCTCTGCATTTACCAGTTTGAGTATCTGCTACAGGTAACAAAGTATAAAAGTACAGTTGTAGTACAATACTTGTCCACAAGGCTGCAGCAAAATGTTAACATTCATCTTCAACACATCACTTCCCTTTCTGATAACCCTGTTAGGTCTGTTTTATAATTTTTTAATTATTTGAGGCTTTAAGTTTTGCTGTTTGTCACCTCAGGAGCAACTTCCAGAGCTGAACGTCCATTTCCGCTCCCAGAGTTTCCACACATCCATGTACGCCTCGTCCTGGTTCCTCACCCTGTTCCTCACCTTCCTCCCTCTACCTGTTGCCACACGCATCTTTGACATATTCATGTATGAGGTAGGACACGTTTCGTGAATCGATCACGTACACTTTGATTTATTATAAAGAGCATGTGATGTGTTCAACGT
This sequence comes from Garcialebias charrua, assembly GCA_038048925.1. Taxonomy (NCBI): domain Eukaryota; kingdom Metazoa; phylum Chordata; class Actinopteri; order Cyprinodontiformes; family Rivulidae; genus Garcialebias; species Garcialebias charrua. The sequence continues at coordinate 35,796 of JBBPBX010000754.1, read as the reverse complement.
CTCCTCAGGGTCTAGAGATTATCTTCCGTGTGGGCCTGGCCATCCTGCAGTACAACCAGACTGACCTTATTCAGCTCGACATGGAGGGAATGTCACAGGTAAGCAGCTGCTGTAGCTGTGCGCCTCTTTCTGCTGAAAATACTTTCATGTACAGATTCAGCCACGAGACTAAACGCCCTCCATCCCCCCTCTGCATGCAAACTTCCTGAACAAGTTAAGATCTAATTTGATGAAAAAATGCACCTAAACATTTGAACTCATTCAGCGTGCTGTTTTAAAACGTGATTTATTTTTTTTAATCAACAGATTGTAAAGGACATAAAAGACATAATTCACAGTGAATGTCCTGTTCACTAGGAGCTGAAGTTTCCCCTATAAAAGTCTGAGCGTTCTGCACCAGAAACAAAACTGTTGCTTTTCTTTACCCGCTCAAACACACGCGTGTCAAATCCATCTGTGAATGATTCTAAAGTAACCGTGCCTGTTGCTCAGAATATTACTTCATCTCTTATCCTGCTCTTTGTACAAATTAATGTTGAGAGCCCGACAAGCTGACGGTGATAAACAACTCCCGCCAAAACTAATAGAATCACCACTTTTTGAGGATATTCTTTCAAATGTTTATTTTCTATAAATGCATAATATTGTGTGATGTAAATGTTTTCATATGTATGAGTTTTTTTTATATACCGGTAAACAAATTGTGAGTTTTGATTAGAGCCTGACCGATGTGGGAATTTTGGCTATCTCCCGTACCAATATTATGAGAGGAAGGTTTTAATGCTGATAACTGATATAATAGGTGAAAATTTTACCTTTGTCTACCCCCAATGATCTCAGTAACTTTTAAACCTGTTTTAACACTTGAAGTCTTGAAACAGTCTTTGTAACGTGCGTTCACATTTTCTATCCTCCACTATTCACCACAACGTTATCAAGTATGTTAAAAAATATATAAATTAAACAAAGAAATTCTCTTCACTGTTCATTGTTTCAACAGTCAGTCACATATGATGAAGGTCTAGTTAGTATTGACCACAGAGTTTATTTTCCTTTACAGAGAAGATTTCAGACAAACGATGGATTTCCTTGAGGACGACAAAGACAACCTTACTAACACTGATATACAGTACAGGTAGTCCCCGACTTACGAGCGAGTTCCGTACCTACGGGCCGTTCGTAAGTCGAAAATTCGTAAGTAGGATCATAAAAAAAAAATATATATATATATATATATATACTATATATAAAAATTTTTTAAATACAGATAAATAGATGTACAGTATTGTACAGTACTGCTGTACAGTTACCAAGCACTTAGCCTATCCTAACAGTTTTTAAAGATGAAGGAGTGAGTTGAATTGTCTCCCCAGCAGGCTCCATTCACATAAAGGGAGCTACGTTCACTTTCACTTTATGTGAAAGGGAGACAATTCAGCTCACTCCTTCATCTTTAAAAACTGTGTTAGGTATTACAAAAAATGTATTTTTATTTTTTTTGTTTAGGATCCGACTTACGTCATTTCGACATACGAACGGTCCTTAGGTCCGGAACTCGTTCGTAAGTCAGGGAACCCTCGACTTACGAACGAGTTCCGGACCGAAGGACCGTTCGTATGTCGAAAATGACGTAAGTCGGATCCTATAGTAACATTTTTTTTAAATGAATACATGTACTGTACTGTACAGTCACCAAGCACTTAGCCTATCCTAACACAGTTTTTAAGGATGAAGGAGTGAGATGAATTGTCTCCCTTTCACATAAAGGGAGCTAGCTCCCTTTATGTGAATGGAGCCTGCTAGGGAGGAGGGAGACAATTCAACTCACTCCTTAACTATGTTAGGATAGGCTAAGTGCTTGGTAACTGTACAGTACTGTACATTTATTTATTCATTATAAAAAATAAAAAATATTTTTTTTAAAATGAAATGCATATTCGTAAGTCCGAAACGTCGTGTCGGGGGCGTCGTAAGTCGAGGACTACCTGTATATTTACTTCTACATTAGATTTTTTTGTCCTGGATAAAGTTTTACAAGACAATAGCCTATGCTAGGTTATCTAAGCTTTAGCTTGCTAACTTGAAATGCTCATAGCGACAAGCAGGTTGGATAATTGAAGATAATTTATTCTTGTTTACTGTATTTATTTTATTTTACAGAGCAGTTAAAATAAACTTACCATGCTCTGTTCAGCAAAATACTCTACACTGTATTGTTCTCTGCTTCAGCTGTGCTGAAAGTGAAAGTGAACGCCATGACTTGAAAGTTGTCTTCATGTGCCCTCTGCTAGATACATTGTACAATTACGATTGGTTCCCAGCATTTTATGGCTGAAAATTAGCGGTACAGTATTCATCTCGGTGCATAATGAGCCAGTTATGTCCCCAAACGTCTATATCAACCTAAAATATCGCCCCCCCAACCACCACTATATCGGTCGGGCTCAGGTTTTGATGCCCTAAATGTAGAACAGAGTTTATTTCCACAAGTAGATGTACTGTACTGCTGTTCTTCTGTTGTGTAAAAGTTCCTGCCTGTTGCGTTATCAGATATTCAGGATGTTTTCTTTATGGGTCTGCCAGCATTTCCAAAAGGTCATCCCCCACCAGTTTGACAGTTGCCCAGACAAGATGATCCTCAGAGCCTACCAGGTCAAATACAACTCCAAGAAGATGAAGAAGTAAGAGCACATATTCTTTTTCCACCTTTGGGACTGAAGGCTAAATGGATTTTATGCAACACTTGGGCTTTTGCACAGATAAAACTCATATCTGGTGCTGAGTGTCTTTTTGGTAAAGACAAAGTGCTTTCCTGTCATTGATGTTTCCTTTTAAAGGTACACCAATTAAATAAAAACTAATTGAACTGATCAAAGCAATATTGGGTCGAAATTACTGTAGTCTTTGTCTTAATAAGTCTTTACATATTGAGGGAAAATTGTGTAATAATTTATTGTTATTTTTTATTTTTTAATCTAGACTTGAGAAAGAATACACCACGATCAAAAACAAAGAAATGGAGGAGCAAATTGAGATTAAGGTGCGTCTGTTTTACATTTATGCTTGACTCTGTGTTACGATTAAAAACATTTTGTTAATTAACTGCTGAGCATATTTCTGCCTTTGTTCAGAGGTTACGCACAGAAAACAGGCTGCTAAAGCAGAGGATTGAAACTCTGGAGAAGGTAAGAAAACCTGTTTACGTGTCCATACTGTTAATTTAAATCACCAGAATCATTGACACAAAATGCCATGACGTTTGGTGCAGAACATCAAACAATATCTTTTACTAAAACAAAGCTATAAATTTCCATGTACACCATATAATAGCAGTTAAAGAAGTGGGAAGCCATCTATGGAGCTTTATAGCTAAGCTACTTTTCATATTTCCTATATAAAATGATGCACACACATAAAGATGGACCCATGTGACCATCAAATGCCTCCGTTGTGAACAGTTTAGGACGTTTTTCCACTCAACTAATACAAAGTAGATTCCTCACAGTGACTGATTGTCTGAGGCTTAACTTCTGCTGTGTGTTTCTTTCTGTTGTCAGGGAATAACACGCTGCTGTGTGGTTACCATGGTGATGCTATGAGCCACTGGCAGCAGCTGTAGCATTTCTTTTGATCTTGGTTTTCTTCTTTTACAGTTTCTACATCAAAACATTAATTTATATTATTAGAAAGAGACTTTTGGGTTTTATGGAAGAAAGTTGATAAATGTTGGGACTATTGTTGATTTGGCGCTCTTCAAACATTCTTCAGAAAGGTTGCAGTTGATGGCTGTAATTCTTTAAGTTGTGAGTGTAGATTGGTGTTTGTAGGCCCAATCAACCATATAGATAAAAACAACAAGGTTCAATCATGTCATCTGGACAAGTTTCTTTAAGGGAGAAATGTTTCATCTTTCATCCGATAGACTTCATCAGTCTAAGGCCTGCCAACTGGATCTGACCCATACAGTAAGTAGCCTTCATTGCTGTTTCAGGCCAACCTTCTGTTGAATTCCCAGAGACACATGCAAACAGGTGGCAGAGCTTGGTCCGCATTGCCACCAGTGTTGGACTTGTTCCCGGCGAGAGTTGGACTCCGCCAAGGTTGCCCTTTGTCACCAAGTCTGTACTTTATGAACAAAATTTGTAGGTGCAGCCAAGGTGTTGAGGGGATCTGTTTTGGTGGCCTTAGGATCACGTCTCTGCTTTTTGCAGATGATGTGGTCCTACTGGTTTATTCAAGTCGTGATCTACAGCTTTCGTTGGAGCAGTTTGCAGCCGAGTGTTAAGCGACCCGGATGAGGATCAGTTCCTCCAAATTCGAGGCCATGGTCTTGAACCGGAAAAGGGTAGAGTGTCCTCTCTGGGTTGGGGAGGAGGTCCTGCCCCAAGTGAAGGAGTTTAAGTATCTTGGGGTCTTGTTCACAAATGAGGGAAAAATGGAGCAAGAGATCGATAGGCAGATAGGTGCAGCGTACGAATACCATAGCGAAGCAAGTGCTGGACTGGTCTGTCGTGGTGAAGAGAGAGCTGAGTCAAAAGGTGAAGCTCTCACTGGTTGATCTACGTTCCCACCCTCATCTATGGTCATGGTCATGAGCTTTGGGTTGTGACTGAAAAAACAAGATCACGGATACAAGTGGTTTTCCGCACGTTGTCTGGACTCTCCCTTAGAGATAGGGTGAGAAGCTCAGTCATCTGGGAGGGACTCAGAGTAGAGCCACTGCTTCTACATGTCGAGAGGAGCCAGTTGAGGTGGCTCGGGCATCTGGTTAGGATGCCTCCTGGATGTCTCCCTGGTGAGGTGTTCCAGACATGTCCCACCAGGAGGAGACCCAGTGGAAGACCCAGGACTTGCTGGTGGGGGGGCTATGTTTCTTGGCTGGCCTGGGAACACCTTGGGATTCCCTTGGAGGAGCTGGCCCAAGTGGCTGGGGAGAGGGAAGTCTGGAGGCTGCTACCCCCGCAACCTGACTCCAGATAAGCAGAAGAAAATGGATGGTTTGAAACGGGGACCATCTGTCCAAAACAATCAATCATCATGTACAACAATCAAATCTTTTAGACCAGATTACCAACTTGCTTCTTGCAGAATGGATGGGCCCTATTTGCATGTGTCTCTGGGTATTCAACAGAAGGTTGGCCTGAAACAGCAATGAAGGCTACTTATGGGTCAGATCTAGTTGGCAGGCCTCAGACTGATGAAGTCTATAGGTCCCCTCATAGCTCTGCGTTCGGCCGTACGCCGCACTACGCCGTACGTACGCCATACGTACGCAGAGGCACAAGCATACAATGTACACGCCAAGCTCAAATTTTACGACCGCGTACGCAAACGCGCTGTCTCACAATAAAATGCCCGGCACCAGACTGTTTTGTATGTGACACAAATGTATTAAATTCCTCGTCTTCATCCCTGATCTGGCCTTTTCTTTAGTTTTTTTGCCAAAAGTCAAGTGATCGCTTCCTCCTCCACTGACTCCATGACTGAAATGATGAGGAAATGAATGAATTTGTCGCGAGCGAATTAAACTCATGTCCAACGTGGCTGCGCGAGGTTCTGCAGATTTCCTGGTGGGCTGTGGGCTGCAGGACCAGCGCTCCCTGTTTTTTTTATTTTTTTTAAGAACTTTTTAATAAGATATAACACCGCTGCGGCTGAAGCTGTGTGAAGCTGCCGGCTCGCCTTTTTTTTTTTCTTCCCCCGACCTGTCAATCAATTCAGTAGGCATGTCAGCAAATGACCAATCAGCGAACGCTCTGCGCTGAGAATTTGGAGTGAAAACGCGAGAACAAACGCAGAGCTGTGCGGGCTAACGCGCACACACAGAACGCGGGCGTAGTACGGCGTACGGCCGAACGCAGAGCTATGGGGGGGCCTTAACAGATGAAAGACGAAACATTTATCCCTTAAAGAAACTTATCCAGAAGACATGACTGAACCTTTTTGTTGTTTGGAGTTGTTTTGTTAATGTGACACGTTTGTTCTTGTGAGTGTGTGTGTTTTCTTCTTCCCCAGTGCTCTACTATTAAAGACTTCATGTTTAAATCTCTTCTGTGATGTATTTTTTCTCAGAAAGACCTTACTGCTGCTTCTTTTCTTTCTCAAACGTTTCTCTACATTTTTCTTCAACCTGTCTCGCACCCTGTCTTCTCTTATTTCTCTTACATGTCCCTCTGGGTTTTCTCGTGATTTGTCCTCTCTGGTGTTGTTTTTCCCCCATCCCTTTTTTCTAAATTTTCCCCTCTTTCCCCTCTTTGGTGGCGCTGTAGGAGAGTGCCGCTCTGGCAGACAGACTGATACAGGTAGAGTACTGAGAACCACTTTTCCCACTGATGTTGGTGACCTCTGTACCTTCTCGCACCTCCCTTTCCACAAACCTCACTAAACTGCATGAATGACTTTTAAGTTTTTTTTTTACTTTTCACTCCTAAAGAGGACAGTTTATCACCCACTGCATGTAGTGTTGTTAGCAGTTATTGCTGACATGAGTTTATTATCATCCCCGCATGTGGACTGTTTTCCAGTTTTGTCATTAATACTGCTGTTTTTATTTAGATACATTCAGTCTATAAAAGTATTTAATAAATGTAGGGGTGTATTTACATCAGTCAGTTTTGTGTTTTAAAATGTTCCTGCTGCTTAGAGATCGATTCAGTCTTTGACGATAAGCTTAACATGGATTGAAGAAATGCATATTGCCCGCTGCTTTTCATGCTAGAGATTTTGGCAAAGATCATCGTATGGTGAAAAAGTATGCTGTTGTAGCCATTTTGGTCAAACCTTGTAAATAATATGCACAATTTCATATGATGTGTCAAGATATCAAGCTCAGAGTATGTGTTGACAATAACTCTCAGCTACTACCACACCATATTAAAGATTCATATCTGAAAAACTATGTTATAAATACATTTCTGTGTAGATAGATAGATTCTGTGACAACAATATTAAACTAAAATGACTCAAAGTAATCTTCTAGTAACTCTACACCTAATAATTATGTTCTGAAAGTTTCAGTGAGATCTTTGGCTTAATTTAACAGTTAATGTTAAAGTTGAATCAAAGCAACACTAGAATATGTTGAGAATGACTCTCAGCAATTACACCAAATTTTAGCTTGATATCTGAAAGTTGTCCCAGTTATAGACAAATGTGATTTTTATTGTTAATTGGATATAGTGTGGGGCGGTTCAGTGGGTCAGTTGCTACAGCTGTTGCCTCAGTGCAGGATCAAATCCCGGCCCAGGGCCAATCTGGGTGGAGTTTGCATATTCTCACTGTGCTACGTGGGTTTTCTCCGGGTACTCTGGTTTCCTTCCACAGACCAAAACCATGCATGTTAGTCTGATTGATAACTCTAAATTGTCTCTAGGTGTGAGTGAGAGAGTGAATGGTTGTTTGTCTCATATGTCTCTATGTGTCCCTGTGATGGACTGGAGACCTGTCCACGGTGTACCCCGCTTCTCATAAAGTGACTGATGGATTGGGCACCAGTGACCCCCCCCCAACCCAAAAAGGAAGAGAGATGAAGGAAGGATAAAGAGGAAGGAAGGATAAAGAGGAAGGAAGGGTAAAGATGAAGGAAGGACAAAGAGGAAGGAAGGCAGGATAAAGATGAAGGAGGATAAAGATGAAGGAAGGATAAAGAGGAAGGGAGGGAGGCTGGAAGAATGGATGTGGATGGATGGGTGGAAGTGGATGGATGGATGTGGACTGTCCACATCCATCCATCCACTTCCATCCATCTGTCCCCGGTGGACAGATGGATGGAAGTGGATGGATGGATGATTTAAGTGGGATGAATGGATGATGGAAGTGCATGAATGTGAATGGATGCTGGAAGTGGATGGATGGAAGTGAATGGATGGATGGATGGATTGATGGATGGATGGAATGGGCTGTAGTGACCATCTTGAATTTGGCTGGATATAATTAATGTTCCGTGAAAAGTTCATTCAGTTTGTCTTTAATCATGAGGACATGGAGACGGACAGTATGTCTCTGCCTATAGAGACAGAATCACTGAAAATGTCAAATGAACAAGTCTGAAGCTGAGGTGTCATTTGTTTGATTGACCTATGCGAAGAGTTCATTTTATTCTTTTCATTCTTTGAGCAAGGTCTAGCCTCCTGGTTTATATCTTCATGTTTGAACTGTAGTTTTAAGTGGCGTTGATTCCTCTGTCTCACATCTCTGCGACAAACAAAGTATAAATGTTCCCTTTAAAACCTTAAAGCATCTGCTGTGTAACATTAGACCTCCCTTGTGCTCCCCATCCCCTTTTTTTTCATCCCACACCATGTGTTGTTGTGTCCCTGGGCAAGACACTTAACCCCGAGTTGCTCCCGGTAGGACTGGATGGCACCTTGCATGGCAGTCTGCCACTACCGGTGTATGAATGTGTGTATGAATGGGTGGATGGTTGGTATTGTAAAGCGCTTTGGGGCCCCTCATAGGGGGCTGGAAAGCGCTATATAAATAAGCTCCATTTACCATTTACCATTTATGTACCCCATGTTTTTTGTGTGTTGGAAGTTAAAACTCGAGTAGTGGTCCTAACATCGATGCTGCTCTGACTCTGCTGCAGGGTCAGGTGACGAGAGCACAGGAAGCAGAGGAGAACTACGTCATCAAGCGGGAGCTGGCAGTGGTGAGGCAGCAGTGCAACGCAACCAGTGAGAGCCTGCAGAAGGCCCAGGACACCATCAGAGAGCTGCAGCAGCAGACGGTAAACGTCCAGGAAATAAACACAAGTTATTACGACCAGATTGTTGAGGTAACAACTAGTCTGTTCTGGGCCGACCAGTGTGGATGGCTGCCATCTTGAGTCAACTTCAATCTCAAACATTTATGGAGATTTACGTAAATTCTCTTTTATACAGTTTTACAGTAGCTATGTTTCCATCCAATTTAAATTCGATTTTTGAGCGAATTTTAGAAAATTTCGCTAAAATGTAAATTAAAATTATGAGGATCAGAAGTGTTTCCATTAAACTGGCTTGAAGCGCATCTGCAATGCCACGCAAAGCGTCTCTACGTCAGACGTCAGCGTCATTACGTCACACGTCAGCGCCATACGTCAGACGTCAGCGTTACGCACTTCCACAGTAAACAGGAAGTAGCGTTTGAAAACAGACATCTCGGCAAAATGGAGAGAATATTTCAGGTATGTGTTGCTATCGGGCAAGTTGTATTTATTCTGTCATGCCAACTAGTTTTAGCGATGTTACATGTTGTCCGGAGCGGAAACAGCTGATCAGTCACGTGACGTGAATGTTCGCTGCGGCAGAACTGAGTCGGCTAATCTGTTTCCATCTGTCGTTTAGCCGACTCAGCTCTGAATCGACTCCCCAAAAACTACCTCAAGCGAGCGTATAAACTTTAGAGCGACTTAGAGGAAGTTAACTCGAATTATGCCGTTTCCATTTAGCTTTTCTGATGCGATGCTTCATAATGCGCACCTAGAAACCTTGATGGAAACACGCCTAGTGTTGTCAGTTCCATATTCCTCAGACATTCTGGAAGAAATACAGTATTCCTGCTGGAAGTACCTCAAGCTGCACCAGAAGTGCTATAGCTAGCTGCTGCTTCTAGTTGAGCTTAAAACTTCAATACTATGATGTAACTGTAGTACTAAATTGATAGGCATGGATGTGTTGTACAAACTCATAAAAGTGATAAACGGTTCCTTTTAGCTGCTCTAATATTTATATTTAATAATAATAATAATGAATTTAATTTATAACGCACTTTTCATTAATGAACAGTGTTGGGAATGTTACTTCAAAAAAGTAATTAATTATAGTTACTAGTTACTTCGCCCAAAAAGTAACTGAGTTAGTAACTGAATTACTCACCTATAAAAGTAATTAGTTACCAGGGAAAGTAACTATTGTTTGTTTGGTTGGTTTAAGTTTAGATATATCTACGAATTTTAAGTAGAAATGCTTACAGCACCTCAACAGAACATGACTGGTTGACATACTATACTTCAAGTTTTTTCTTCATTACAAAATACAGGTTAACAAAATAATATAACAATTGTGTTTTTCAGCTCTATGTACACCCTGTACTGTTCAAGTGTTTTCTTAGAAATAAAAGTAAACAGTTAAAATAAGTGCTTTGTAGTGTAAAATAAAATCAAACTCTCACACAACTGGTTCTTCAAGAATTTTCTTAAAAACAAAAGAATCATTTTCACAATATGAAGTACTTTTAAAACAGTACTGAAAAGCTGAATTACCTGAGCAGTTGTGAGATGCTTGTCAGATCAGATACGACGGACGTACACTTCGCTCCGGGACATAATGTACACTTCATATGCACGTTCTTGCCTTTTACCTCAAGGAGAGTAAAGTAATTTCTGTATTTCCACTTTGAAAACGCCAACTTTCCATCCAGACTCGCCATTGCTGCCAGACTTCTGTTAACTTTTCAGATTTGAAGCTTCCTGCCTGCAGCGTGTGAGCTGAACAACAAAACCGCTGATTGGCTGACCTCTGACTGACACTCTACCTCAGCCAATCAGCATCATCCTTATCGTTTCGCCCCTCCCTCCCCTCTGCTCCCACGTCTATGCTCCTACCCCCCCTCCCCTCTGCTGCTTCCCCCTCCCTCCACCGTCCTCACAAGGGAAAAAAAAAGTAAACAAGCAGGCAGCGAGAGACAGCGCGCAGAAGACAAAATAACGTACACCATTTTAGTGTTTGTAACGGTAACGGCGTTGTAACGATAGACATAGTAACTACTTAGATTACCCGTTAATGAAAAAAATAACTCCGTTTGTAACGCCGTTTATTTATAACTCCGTTATTCCTATCACTGTTAATGAAAATCTCAAAGTGCTACAAAGTGCAACAGAATTTAAACGTCAATAAAACAAGTAATAAAACAAGTAAAATCAATAACAGTATCAACTAAGATCAAAGGTAGAATCATGAGGAGGCAGAGTATGCTCGGTTGAAAAGAAAGGTCTTCAAGCCGCTCTTAAAGTCAACCAGTGACTGTGGGGCTCTCAGGCAGTCAGGAAGAGAGTTCCACAGGCGGGGGGCAGCCACACTGAAAGCCCGGTCTCCCATGGTCCTTAATTTGGTTCTCGGAATGTGAAGGAGATTACTGTTCTGTGACCGCAGAGATCGGGTGGATGAGTATGGAATAAGAATGTCCTTTAGATAATCTGGTGAAGTTCCGTGTAAGCATTGATGTGTAATGAGAGCAGTTTTGTACTGAATTCTGTAGGCGACAGGAAGCCAATGGAGGTTATGGAGAATGGGCGTAATATGTTCAAATTTACAAACTCTCAACAAGATCCTTGCTGCACTGTTTTGAATATATTGAAGTTTCTGAAGGTTTTTGCCAGGGATTCCAATAAACAGGGAGTTGCAGTAGTCGAGCCTGGAGGAGACAAAAGCATGGACGAGCTTCTCAGCATCGGAAAAAGTTAGGGATGGGCGAAGTCTGGAGATGTTTCGAAGATGGAAGAAGCAAGTTTTAAACAGAAGCTTAATGTGATTTTCAAATGTAAGATGAGAGTCCATTTTTATTCCAAGATTTGTAACAGAGGTGGAGAGGGGGATGTCTTGTCCAGAAAAGGAAATTGTTGTTATAGGAGATGTTTGTACCTGGTGAGGGGTGCCAATCAGTATGGCCTCAGTCTTGGAGCAGTTTAATTGAAGAAAGTTCTGATTCATCCATGCCCTTATGTCCTCCAGGCAGGCAGAGAGGGCAGTGAGTGAAGATGGAGATGACAAGGCGGAAGATGAGGATGCTCCAGTCCTGATGTAAAGTTGTG
>JBBPBX010000754.1:0-22913 GCA_038048925.1 Garcialebias charrua | reverse complement strand
TAACAGTGAAAAGAAATGTTGAACTGATTAATAATTTGACCTAAAGGCAGCATGTAAAGGGAAAACAGCAGGGGCCCCAGAACTGACCCCTGAGGGACACCACAGGAGACACAGACTGTCTGGGACGTGGCGTTGCCAAGACTAACACATTCCAGCCTATTGGAGAGGAAAGATTTGAACCAGTCCAGGACAGTGTCACAGAGACCGACCTCCACATGAAGACGGTGGAGGAGGATACTATGGTCCACAGTGTCGAAGGCTGCAGTGAGGTCAAGGAGGACAAGGATGGAGGGAGAGCCAGTGTCAGCAGCCATGAGGACATCATTGGTAACTCTCAGCAATGCAGTCTCAGTACTGTGAGCTGCCCTGAATCCAGACTGGAACTTCTCATACAGGGAGTGTTGTTGTAGGTGGTCCTGCAGCTGAGCAGCAACAGCTTTTTCCAGCACTTTAGACAGAAAAGGGAGGTGTGAAATTGGGCGGTAATTAGACAAAATGTCGGGATCCAAATTAGATTTTTTCAGAAGAGGCCTAATGATGGCAGTTTTTAGAGGCAGTGGAACATGACCAGATTGTAGAGACTGATTTATTATTTAAGTGATTAATGGGCTTATTGCAGAGTGATTGGTTTTTATGAGAGACGAGGGGAAAGGAAACTACGGAAGCGTATTGCTGACACCTGGAGAAATTTTTTTTGGGGGGCTTATGTAGTAATAATGTGATACGTATCACGTTATTACGTGATATTATCAAGTAATTACGTGATACGTATCAAGTAATAACGTGATACGTATCACGTAATTACTTGATACGTATCACATAATTACTTGATACGTATCACGTTATTACTTGATACGTATCAAGTAATTACTTGATACGTATCAAGTAATTACTTGATACGTATCAAGTAATAACGTGATACGTATCAAGTAATTACTTGATACGTATCAAGTAATAACGTGATACGTATCAAGTAATTACTTGATACGTATCAAGTAATAACGTGATACGTATCAAGTAATTACTTGATACGTATCAAGTAATAACGTGATACGTATCAAGTAATTACTTGATACGTATCACGTTATTACTTGATACGTATCAAGTAATTACTTGATACGTATCACGTTATTACTTGATACGTATCACGTTATTACTTGATATTATCACGTAATTACGTGATACTTATCAAGTAATTACGTGATACATATCACGTTATTACGTGATACGTATCAAGTAATAACGTGATAAGCATAGATGTCCATCCACATGGTATCAGCACCATTACCCATAATGCAAGTTCGCCCACACTCTTGTTTTTGCCTGCATGCTAACAATTTAGAAGAGTAACAAGTTGTGCTAATGCAGATTAAAATACTATATTTTACATATCATATATATATTTACATATATATACACACACAAACACATAAATATACATGTACTGTACATATACATATGTGTATAAACGGGATTCCAAATAAAATGAGACATTAAACAAAGTGTGATTAAAAAATGAATGCAATGATGTGGAGATGTGAAATGCCAATATTTTATTCAAATAGAACATAGATGACACGTCAAAATGGTGATATTAAAGCTGGGGTATGTAAGATTGTAATGTAGTCTGTAACTTTTCAAACAATATATTTTTAACATATTTCTTCACTCTGTCACTATCTACTGACAAACTGATGTTAGACAAAGTAATCTCTGAAAAAAACTATAGTCCCCTTGCTTCTCTATCAGCATTTATAAAAACACTAAAAACACAGAGTGACCAGGACAATGACAGCCAATAAAAACAGAGTTTGTAACCAGCCAATTAAAAACAGAGCTTGAATTTGAATCAGCCAATAAAAACAGAGCTTGAATTTGAATCTCAGCAGAGCCTCCCCCTCAGAGCCATATATGGCTCTGAGGGGAGGGAGCAGAATGATTTCACCTGCTGGAAATTTTTCTAAGTCCCAGGGTACTGCAGAAACTACAGAGTATAGCTTTAATGCTAAATAGGTCAATTACACAACCGTATTGCTTATCCACATTATTCCTGAAGGTGTCACTGTAGAAGCGATTTTTATTAATTTTTTTAAACTTTATTTAACAATTAACAATACAAAACAAAAAAGTACCAATTCTTACAATCATCAGTAAGGTGATTCATGACAAAGTGTAAATAAAACCGATAAAGAGCAATAATTAAAAAAAATATATATATATAAACTATATCAGGAAATTGAAATCAGCCAAGAATCTAAGAAATTTGCCAGCATTTTTTTCATTTACATATTTTAAAGATTTTGCATAGGACTTTAACTCATTCTTCCAGTGGTTCACATTAGGTTTACATTTGAAAAAACGACATTTATGAACATAATGTTTAGCCAATAAAATCAAATTATTGATAGCATATTCATTATTTCCAATCGTGTTAATTAACCCAAATTTAATTTCTTTTGAAGTCAGAGTCAGTAGCTGAATCCCTTTGGATTGGATCCACATTTTAAAATCAAGCCAAATTTTTTTAACTACCCTGCAGTCAAAGAAAATATGTTCCAGGTTCTCACTCTCAGTTTCACAAAACACACAATTCCCAGTGTCCATTTTAAATTTTTTCCTTAGAAATTCCTTAGTAGGATAAATTCTATTTAAGATTTTTAATTGAACTTCTTTGGCTTTAGGCGGGACTGTATATGATAAAAAATTAGTTCTGATCCTTTTGATGTCTGCTTTACTAAAGTCCTTCAGAATATATTGTCTCCTATTTAAATTAGGAGAATAGTGATGCAGTAATTTGTTTCTCAAAAATGTATTGTTGCATTGATAATCAGAGACAGCAACTCCATCAATACAGAGTTGTTTCAGACCAGGGGAAATAGAGAATAAAATATCTTGTCTCACCATAGCCCTAAGAGAGACTGGAATCCATAAGATTATATTTCTCTTCATTATTTAGATCCTGTTTGATACAGCATTGGTGTATTTCTTTTAAAATATTACTTTCATATCTTTTTTGCTCATAATTTTGTTTTTTACTAAATTTGATGCTAAATTCTCTTATTTTAAACTTGAGAAATTCCCATTTATTGATGTATCCTATGACCGAGTCATTAAATTCAACTTCATTAAATTCAACTTCATTATAATAATCATCATACTAAGCACCTTGGTCAATGCAAGGCATTGTAGGAAGGTGCTATACAAATAAAGTTTATTATTTTATTATTCATTAATCAATTCTCTAATTTTTTTACAATATTCCTCACATTGTAACAGTTTGGCATTGAATTTCCAGTAGCCCTTTTTGTGTCTTAACTACAGGTCCCAGATTCAGTTCTATGAAGCAGTGGTCTGAAAGAGGAGCTTTTGAAGTTTCAATTCTTGAAGTGTGATTTAATATAATGTCGCTCCCCAACCAAAAGTCTACAAAAGTCAAACCTAGATTTACAACTCCCATTTGGCATTATGGGTAATGGTGCTGATACCATGTGGATGGACATCTATGCTTATCACGTAATTACTTGATACGTATCACGTAATTACGTGATAATATCAAGTAATAACGTGATACGTATCACGTAATTACTTGATACGTATCACATAATTACTTGATACGTATCACGTTATTACTTGATACGTATCAAGTAATTACTTGATACGTATCACGTTATTACTTGATACGTATCACGTAATTACTTGATACGTATCACGTTATTACTTGATACGTATCAAGTAATTACTTGATACGTATCACGTTATTACTTGATACGTATCAAGTAATTACTTGATACGTATCAAGTAATTACTTGATACGTATCAAGTAATTACTTGATACGTATCAAGTAATTACTTGATACGTATCAAGTAATTACTTGATACGTATCACGTTATTACTTGATACGTATCACGTAATTACTTGATAATATCACGTAATAACTTGATACGTATCACGTAATTACTTGATACGTATCACGTTATTACGTGATATGTATCACGTAATAACGTGATACGTATCACATTATTACTACATAAGCCCCCCCAAAAAAATTTCTCCAAGTGTCAGCAATAGGCTTCCGTAGCATCCAGGGCGTAGGATGAAGGCTTCATTTTCTTGATGATGGACTACACCTCACTCTGAACAACTTCATCAAAGCTGCTCAGGGTCCCAGAATGCAGACGGGTAGATGGCACACTGAGAACAGGGCGGTTGTGGAGCTGAGATCTGATAGTGTCAACTTTGTTTTTAAATGACGAAAGGAACAGGTCGCATTTTTGAGCAGAGTCCTCAGGAGTTTGTTTAATGGGATTAAGCAGACGAGTTATTGTGGAGAAGAGCTGTTTAGAGTTTCCAGGGCAGGTGTTGATGATGTTAGAATAATATTTGGAGCGTGCTTCTTTAAGAGAATAGGCGTACGCTTTCTGATGTTCTTTATATGCCTGCTTATGTACAGAGAGACCAGATGATTTTACACGTCTCTCAATAGCACGGCCAGTTGCCTTCATCTTGCGCAGCTCACCAGTGTACCAGGGGGCTGAACGGGAGAAAGACACCAGTCTTGACTTCAAGGGGGCGTGTAGGTCCAGGAGCTCCCGGAGAGATTGGTTGTAGTAATCCACAGAGTCATCTGCAGATGAATGATTGACAACGGTCAGGGCGTGAAGATCAGCAGACAGAACATCAGGGGAAATGTTTTTAAAGTCACGGAACTGGATGGGTCGTATTGGGTTTGAAGCAGGCGAAGATGAAGGCACTTCCAGGGAGATGACCCTGTGGTCTGAGACACCCAGGTCATATACAGACAAGTTATTGATGAGTACAGTGTCTGTAATCACCAAATCCAGAGTATGCCCCCTACTGTGCGTAGGGGCGTCAACGTGTTGAGTGAGATTAAGAGAGTCCAAAAGAGACTTAAAATCTGTTGCCAGAGGTGAAGAAGAATTGTCCATGTGGATATTTAAGTCACCAAGAAAAATGGTCTTTACAGGGGAGGTGCAGAAAAAAGTGAGGAGGTCATGCATCTCTGAGTTAAATGAAGCATGCGGTTTGGGAGGTCTATAAATTAATATAACATTCATCAGAAGTGGGGCTTTGAAGCTGAAGTCCAGACATTCAAAAGAAGAAAAGTCCTGAGAAACCAGATGAGACAATTTTAAATTACTGCGATAAATTACCGCCAGACAACCACCACGGCCAGTGCTGCGGGCTCTCTGCAGATAACTGTATCCAGAGGGACACGCTTCATTCAGAGAACTGAACACATCCGGTTTATGCCAAGTTTCTGTAAGGCACATGAGGTCCAAGTTCTTCTCCGCATTTACTCAGACCAGAGCTCTTTGCAGGTGGGTTGAACAGACGTCTAGGTAAACATCAGACTAATTATGGCCTAAAGGTGTTTTGACAGTGATGAAAATCAAGCCAGGGTAGTTACAAAGTGGGAAGAAGTGTGCATTAAATACTGTGCACGGTCTAGAATGGAGTTCTGTGAGTTGTGCTCATGAAAATAGGCTGTGATTTTCAAAACTGGCCCCATAAAACTTGGTCACAGCTCTCTGGTTACTTTGTTGCAAACATTCAGAATTCAGCGAGGTTATACCAGAAAATTGGAGGATTTCATAGTTTTTGTTTTTCCTTATTTAAACTTGCTAACATTGGCAGCCCAGTGAAATACTGGCTTTATGTGTCATTTAAACTAGAGGCCAACATATACTGTATATTGATGGGGGTTGGGGGCGATACTTTAGGTCGATATAAACATTTTGGGACATATTGGTATTGGTGATAATAGGCCCATTATGTGCTGATATAAACACTAGGAATGAGCCATGTCCTCACTTGCACATGGTGTAATTGTACAATGTATCTAGCAGAGGGCTCATGTTCACTTTAATTTTCACTTTCAGCACAGCCGAAGCAGCGAGCAATACTTTGTACTGTAGTGTATTTTGCTGAATAGCGCATGACAATTTTGATGTAACTGGTCTGTAAAATACAAAGCAAAAGAAGTCAACAATAATCAATTCTCTTCAATTCTCCAACCTGCTAGTCATTAGCTACATGCCTCATAAGTTAGCAAGCTAACGTTTAGATAACCTAGCATAGGCTACTGCCTTGTAAAACTTTATCCAGAATAATGCATGTAATGTAGAGGTAAAATATGTCAGTGTTAGTAAAATTATCTTTGTCGTCCTCATTGAAATGTATTGTTTGTCTTCTTAGCAAAGAAAAATAAACTTTGCTGCAGTCAGGTACTAATTAGTCCTTCACCATACATGACTGACTGTTTAAACAATGAACAGGAAAAGTGTTTCTTTGTTTAAATTATATTTTTTAACACACTTAATAACTTTATGGTGAATAGTGGAGGATAGAAAATGTGAGCACATGTTAGGAAGACTGTTTCAAGACTTCGTGTTAAAACGGGTTTAAAAGTAGCTGTTTATTACTGATATTATTGGGGGTGGATGATCAAATGTTTTCAGCTATTATATCATNCCCCCACACACACACACACACACACACCAATATCTGGATCGGCAACAACCAAAATCTCCATATCGGTCGGGCTCTAATTAAAACTTTGCAACAATACATCATAAAGTATAAAGTTCCATCTCAAGTACACACAGCAGTAAAATAATACTTCTTAATTAATTAAACAATTAGTTTGAGTTTCACTAATAGCCATGCATTCAAGACTCATTTCTATTCTCTGAACATTTTTAGGTCATGGGGGTCACTGGTGTCCATATCCAGCTGTCACTGTGCAAGGGGCAGGGTATACCCTGGACACATTACCGTTATTGCTCAAAATTAGTGAATTAGTATTTATTAGTATCATTGGTACATCACAATATCCTAATATGACTAATTTTATTTTCAGTTATCTATTTTATATTCAGCTTTATTCATATATTTAAGATAGGGGCCAAGATGGTGTAGTGGCAGGGCTTCCGACTTGGGACCCGAAGGACGCGGGTTCGCGCCCCGGCCACTACACACCTTGGGGTGTCTATGAGTGCACACCTAATTCTCCAGCTCCCCGGGCGCTTTCTATGGCTGCTCACTGCACCACCTGGTGGTGGTTGGGTTAAATGCAGAGACGAATTTCGTCTGTGTATGGGAAACATACACAGATGACAAAAAATGACATTATTATTATTATCAGGACCATGGAAGTTGTTTAAATCCCTAGGAACCTGTACAAATGGCTTGTTAGTACAAAGTACCACATCAGTGTTTATCATGAGAAAATTGAACTTTGTTTGTTTTACATCTATTACCAACTGTTAGGCTTGTTAGTTTGTCTTCATAGTCTTTACAGCTGTCGCCAAACAAAGCCCAGAGGCCGTTGTTAACCACGTTGCTGTTTTCAGTGTAAATTTAGCAGATGTGTAAGAAGATGGTGTAAAGAGCAAGTGCAACAGTAAACCATGTTGACTGAGTACTTAACTCCAACAGAAACACAGTGATTTCATCCTGAATGATGACATGTGACTGCATCCTTTTGTTCCAGCTCAGGTTGCTGGCAGACTTTACCCCGCAGGGTTCACACACGCAGTCATCTCTAATAACAGACGAAATGCACAAAATGATAAATCGAGAATGTTTTTCTCACGCTATGTTCTTGCCTAATATAATGTGTTAATATTTGAGCTCACAGGCAAGCGTTTTTCCACTCTGCTCTGTTTTTCTGCTACTTTCACACTCTCAACTTTGTAGTTTCACCTTGATGTGGTGACATGAAAATCTGCCGTGGCTTTCTGTTCTCTGACAGGGCTCTGACTCCTGGGCAGCAAAAGTACACGTTGATTTATTTGGGTGGGTGTATGTTGATTAGCTACAAATCTAACACAGATTTTAAGAAAAGATAACATTAGAATGTTTGTAACTCGGGTCGTTTTAGTTCAAGATCAAGTCAACTTTGTCGTTCCCACCACATGTGGTTAGGGCTTTAACAGACTACTCGAGTAATCGACACATCGGTTCCTAGGACATCTGTCGAGTTTGTAAATTTCACGTCGAGTATTCGTAGTGATATCATCACGTCGCAGTTACAGAACAGAAAATGAATCAACTTCCTGTTTGAGTGCGTTGCGAACCGGTGTTACACCAAATTATGTGACCACCATATATTGTGACCATAGGGGGCGGTGTTGCATGAACTGTTGCAGGTCACAGAATATGGTGTAACACCAGGTCCAATCGACCGAACTAGAACCAGCTTCCTCTGACCTTGTTTCACAAACAAAAAGCAAAAAATATGAATCTCTAAACCTATTTAAAAAAACTACTGTATAAACATATTAATCTTTAAAAGTAAACCTAATGCGCAGCACCGCGGGCGGTGCGGGGTGGTCGACTGCCTCACTGCATTTGTTTTCGCTTTTGACGTGCCACACGTTTCTTTCACTTTTGCAGCTTAATAATAATATCTAATAGGTTTGGTTTTCCTGTGACTTATCTGCAGTTTGATAAATGGTAGTCCAGCATAATGTACACTCCCAATGTTTGTTGGTCTTTTATTTTTGGTAAATGTTAAATGACGTTTTTTTTTTTTGCGTTTTTATTTATTTGCATCTTAAGATCCTATGACATCATCAACTACTCGAGTTATACTCGAGCTTTATTATGTTAATGTCGAGTAAAAAAATTATGTACTCGTTCAACCCCTACATGTGGTACATTAGGTGGAATTAAATTATGTACACAGGGTCCCAGTTACACCCAAAACTATCAAAATATAAAGTATAAAAAGAAACAGTAAATAAGGATCAAGATATAAACTACCAGTAGAATATATGCTAAACAAACACCAAACGGTACGCTAAAAGATCTGATAAATGCTAAACACTAATAATGTAAAAAATAATATGGTGTAACAACAGCCTGAACACGAGTCTGTGGTGAGCAGACAGGTATAAATGAATACAGCAGCATAAGATAATCAGCAGCATAAGCTAATCAGCAGCATAAGATAATCAGCAGCATAAGACGAAATATTTCAACAAAGAAGAATCCATCCAGAGGACCTGACTTAACTTTTTTGGAAAAGCTATTCTGTTTGTTTTTTGTGGGGAAAATGGTCTAAGATATGTAATAGTAGATGCTTCTTCTTTTTTTAAAGAAACAGACATGTGGCAGAATTCACACCCAAACACTGCGGTAAATGTACTGATCTGCCCCGCTGGTCCTGACACCAGCAGTTAGTTCTGCATATGAAAGTAAAACCACAACTTTTACATGAAGCTAATCCAAAAAATGGACTGTAGGGCATGTATAACATGGTGGTGTTTGTCTTCAGTACACAGAGCAGTTTGTGAACAACCTGCAGACCCAGCTGGAGCAGTCCCGGCTGCGTGAGGCCGAATTGCTTGGAGCGCTGAAGGAGATGCAAGACAAGGTGCTCGACCTGGAAAAGGTGCGCTGACACACCAATGTTTCACTGACAACGGGATACCACTGAGCAAAAAAAAGAAAGCACAGTGTGCATCTGTAAATATGTTACAGATGTTCTTGCTTTTTTTTTGTTTCTTTACATGCTGATTCTGTTGTTTTTAATGTAAGTGCACAGCGATGGCTACTTTGTGTTTAGTAGTTTCTGGTGTGTAACCCCAGTGAACAGCACTTGTTGGTCTGACAGTGCATCAGTCCACCACTTGAGCTGAACTGACTTCTCATTTCTGGGGCACAGGATGATTCAGTTCAGTTTATTTCTGTAGCACCAAGCTCTAACAGAAGTTGTACAAAAACATTCACATACATAGAAAAGCCAATTAGTAAAAGTTCTCTATCTAAGGAATCAGCAGACTTGTTAAATCTTCACTTTGTCAGTCTCCCATCCTGAGCAAGCACAAAGAGGGACAGTGGAAAGGAAAACTCTCTGTAAACAGGAGGAAACCTCCAGCAGAACCAGGCTCATGATGATCAGCTCCAACTGGCTGGCTTTGAGAGAACAGGAAGGAGAAACAGACGAAAACAGAATGACAGGTCCAGGTGAACTTTCTATAGGAGGAAAGACTAAAAGCACTTAAGGACAGAAATAATTACAAATACAAATGGGTAGATTAGAGCAAGTAACGACAGCAGCAGAGTGATGAAATGTGGTCATTTTGTCCTCCAGCAGTCTAAGCCTATAGCAGCATGAATAATGGAGAGCTCAGGAAACCCAAGACATTCCTAACTATAGGATTTATCTAAAAGAAAAGACTTAAAATGACAATATGTCAGCCTCATGGACAAAAACTGGAAGTTGGTTCCACAAGCGAGGAGCCTGATAACTGAAAGATCTTCCTCCCGTTCTGCTTTAGAAACTCTAGGAGCCACAAGTAAACCTGCAGTCTGAAGTGCTCTGTTAGGCAAGTATCGAAAGATGTTTTGTTTGGTTTGACTCAGTCTTATTCTGAAAGAGTTATAGTTGTATTTGGAAAATTCACCAAGTAAGGACATTGTGAAAAATAGGTTAAAATAAAAATAGGAAATTGTGCCATGAAAAAAAATTAATTTTGTGACAGCATCACATGTTAGAAAGGTTGGTAAAGGGGCAACAAAAGGCTGTGAAAGTAAGTGGTTAGCATAAGAAACAGCTGGAGGAGAAATTTACAGCTATTTAAGATCATTAACCACAAGTAATTAAGACAACTTGGTATAGAAATATTCTTTAGAGAGGCTGAATCTCTCAGAAGTAAGGATAGTCAGAGGTTCACCTTTCTGCAACAAATGCGTCTAAATATTGGAACAATTTCAGAATTGCACAAAGGATGGGACAGTTAAAAGGTGAGCAGCAGCATTCTGAACCAGCTGAAGTCGAGTCAGTAATGACTGGCTCAGACCCACATAAAGGGAATTACAGTGGTCCAGACGAGTTGTAATGAAAGCATGGATTAAAATCTCAAAATGATGTCGTGACAGACATGGTTTGACCTTGGCCAGTTGTCTCAAAAGATAAAAGCTGGACTTGATTGCTGATTTAACTTGTGCATCTAGTTTAAAATCATTGTCCAGCCTCACACCCAGGTTAGATGCTGTCACAGTCAGATGTTTTGTTAAAGGACCCAGCTCAACATGGACTTTGGAACCATCACTGGGCTTAAACAACAAGACCTCAGTGTTTTTCTTAATAAAATGTAAAAAGTTATGTGACATCCATGCTCTGACTTCTGCCATACATTCCAGGAGTTGGTTCATGGAGTACTGTTTATCTTGTTTTAATGGCACATACATTTGGCTGTCGTCAGCATAAAAATGAAAAGAAATGCCATGTTTCTGGATAATATATCCCAGAGGTAGTAAATAAAGGAAAAACAGAAGGGAGCCAAGTATAGATCCCTGAGGTATTCCATAAATGAAAGGCACTACAGAGGACTCCACAGTACCAACATACACACAAATGCTTCTCTTTGTTAAATAGGATCTAAACCACTGTAGAGCAGGAAGGTTGTGCTCTTTTAAGTATGTTAGCTTGCTGTACACAATTTTCTACAAGATCTTCGACACAAAGGGCAGTTTTGAAATTGGCCTAAAATTTGACATTTCTGTCGAGTCCAGGCCAGGTTTTTTAATCAGAGGTGTCACAACTGCATGTTTAAAACTAGCTGGTACCTGTCCACTTGCCAAGCTACTATTTATAATGTATCCTGTTAAAGTGACATGTTTTTTGTGATGTAAATAAAAAAGATCATAATAAATTATTTTTAAAATGTTCCAGCTTTATACATTTTACAGTTCAATTGTACATGGAAAAAAACAAATCTGTTAGAAGAAAATAATAAGGATAGTTTACTAAACCAGTTTCATCTTAAGAAAACTAAAGTTCAGACTTCAATCTGTTTGAACATCTTAGATGTCCTTAAAGTGTAACTCACCTCACCGTCAGAAGATAACTCCGCCCCAGCAGAAGATTTGAAAAATGCAAAAAAAAATGGGAGTGTCAACAGACACCGCCTAAAGGAGGGGGAGGCGGGTGGGGGGTGAGCGAGGAGGTGTGGCCAGGACGAGAGACCGTCATTGTTTTTGAATGTTAAAATTACATTAGTAATAAACAACAAGCAACAACAAAGAATTATTATGTAGATGTATTTATCTATTCTCACCCGATCTATCCGAAACAAAAGGCTTTAAAAAAAATGAAAATAATACCACAAGTATGCCGTGATCGGGGATCGAACCCGGGTCCTTCGGGTCCCAAACCGGCTCCCTTCCTCTAGACCGACTTGGCATTTGTGCAAAACCAGTCCTTCATAGTATAAGAAAACAAATACAACCACATACTTTTAGAACGCTGGAGTTTTGATTAGATTTTGATGAAGTGAAAACTATTCTTAAAATAAATAAGTTGCTAATCTGAAAATTATATCCATCAGTGGTGCTTGTATGGTACAGACTGCCGCACCGCGAGAGAGTGTGTGTGCGCGCGGACAGAAAGGAAGAGTGCAGAGACGATCTCTGCAAGGGGAGTGGCTATGGTTGAACCTCTTTTATACTCGGGCAGGAGACGATGTGACGTCACACATGAGCAGACACGTCACACATGAGCGTTTTGACCAATAAGAAAATTAAGGTGCAAGTCAACAGTTCAACCCATAGGACTACCGTAAACACGTTTTTAGACCAAATATTGCCGATTTAAACAAATACTGCACGCACAACTACATGGAAATTAACACAGACATAGTGCTATAAAACATTTTAAACACATTCTAGGAAGTTTATCAGCTAAAAATTTAATTTTGAGTTTAGTTACACTTTAAAATCTGACATATGGAGAAAGTTTACTGAGGTCGAGTGGACATTTATTAAGTCAAAGTTTAACCTGCTCAGTCTTCCCCATGAACAATGAAACTGTAACATTTGTATGCTGTGAAACCAGATCATTACACATTTTGTTGTTTTTATGCACCTTTTTATATAAAAAGTGTATATAGGTAAAAAGTAAACGTTTTTTTTATATAGAATTGTACAGACATTTGTTACATTAAACTTAGAAAACTCTTTGAAATGATATATCATGTTCTCATTTGTTGCAACTGAAAAACGTTTATCGAGTGTTTACACATCAATGTCCACTGACAGCTGCAGCACCACCATCTGAGTGTTCATTTTAAATTCACCCAACAATGTTCTTGATATGTGCCGGTCATTGATTGGCCTCAGAGTCCCAGACTGCCTTGCTCATGAAGCCTGTTTGTGCTGCAATCCTGAACATGCAGAGAAGCAGCTGCCTGCCCGACGAGAACAACGTGGCTGCGCTGCAGGAGGAGGTGAAGCAGACGAAGCTGAGGGAGCTGGAGACGCTGCGCTCCTTCAGGGAGATGCAGGACAGTGTTGCAGAGCTCAACCAACGCTGGCAGGTGAAGCACACACACCTGACCTTTCTTTGCTCCACCCTCGTCGTGTTTTACCAGCGAGACCGCAGGGGAGTTTAACGCTGTTGTTCTTGACTCCTGCAGCATCATATGTCCCGAGGCAGCAGCACAGGCAACGGAGGAGGCCACTGGAAGGAATCCCCGAAGAAGAATGCTTTGAACGAGTTGCAGGACAAACTGATGAGCATCCGGCTGAGGGAGGCGCAGGCCCAGGCTGAGCTCAGAGAGGTCAAACTCAAAGCTGTGCAGCTGGAGAGCCAGGTCAGACCTCCACACCCCGCCACACTGAGACCATTCACACATTCTGTCAGGATGTTTAGTAAGACCAGATATCAGTCAGTCAGAGAATCTTTACTGTCCTTTGCACCACAAGTAGTACATGTGATGAAACGAGATTATGTACACAGGGTCCCAGTTACATCCAACAATAAAAATATAAGAAAAGAACAGTAGTAACATCTAAGTCTTAGATGTTACCGGTACTACTGTAACGCGCAAGTTTAGATATGAACTAAGAAAACATATCTTATGTTAGATTAGTGCTGGACGATAATTCAATAACGATAAATATCGCGATATACTTTTATTCAATAACGATTATATGAAGTTTAAGCATATTTTCGATATTTCGATAGGATTTTACAACGTTTCACTGACGTTTTTCTGTTTCTGTTCGGGTTGGAGCGGCTGCTTCAACAACCCGCCCGGACAGAAAAAGCTGTGACACAAAACGTGCGTGGTGACGTCGTTGTTACGCAGCGCTCACTCCAGCAGCAGGCGTTAGCGGTAGCAGGCTAAAAGCTAAGCTAGTCTCCAAAGCGCGTTAAGTTTTCGCTTCAAAACGAGTCAAACGAGTGCTCATGACCGTCAGAATGTGACTGAACAAAGTTTCACAAGCGAAGAGAAAGCAGACGACATCACTGATGAGAGGAAAGACTAATTCGTAGGTGTGGACGTAGTTCGGTTTTGTTAAACTGCAGGTCTCATCTGCAGCGAGTCTTACTCGGTTTCTTTATTTTGCAAAACGTGACAAAGTCGTTCTAACTAGCGGTGGGAACATCTAACTTGTTTAATCTGAAGAGTTTCCACTCGATATAATATGAGAGTCAGAAGATGAAGAACAATAAAGTTTGAGCCAACGTTTCCCTGAAACTACAACGTAAACAAACAGCCCCAGCAGCGCTGCATGTTTTTTTATTCAAAATAAAACAAATTCATCAGAAGAAGAAAAAACACTGAATGAAAATGTGCAGAAAGACGAAAATAGTGTTTTAATATCTGCCCCTTGTTTAAAAAATACAAAATAACTACAAACAACAACCTTCACTTCACCTGCACCACACCTTCCCAACAACTTTGATTTAATCATATTTTAAAACATATAAATAGTTTTAGAAATGTTTATGGTGATATCAAGTCAACACAATCCTGTTTCCTGATTTACAACTCAGCTCCTTCAAACTAGTCCTAAATGGAGGTTTTACAAACATTTACATTCCCTTCAGGGTTTAATAACTTTAAACAAATTTTAATTGAATATTTGGGGGGTAATTTTTTTTCAGTTTTATACATGACTTGTAAAATACTATGTTCAACCAAATCATAAAATTTTAATAATTTAAACTGATGAAATATTTGTTGGGTGACCATAGCACTTCCTACTAATAATTCTTATAGCTCTTTAAAAACAAAACAAAAAAAAAACAGGGTTTGTAATAGTTTTACATGCTTTTCCCCAAACTTCAATACAACAGATTAAATATGGAACAATCATTACATTATTCAATATATTCAAAACTTTGTCATTCAAAA
Organism: Garcialebias charrua; assembly: GCA_038048925.1. NCBI lineage: Eukaryota > Metazoa > Chordata > Actinopteri > Cyprinodontiformes > Rivulidae > Garcialebias > Garcialebias charrua. Next base: position 7,739 of record JBBPBX010000754.1, on the reverse strand, counting down.
ACTATTTTACTTTATACAGTAATGCAATTGATTTTGTTATTTTTATTCTTAAGTAATTTCCATGAGATTTCTATGTCAGCTTCTTATAAATAACAACACCCAAAAGTTTTATTTAATTAACTATGAATTTCAATGCTGTAAATTTTAAAGATGTTTAAAGTTAAAACTATTAATATTGACACAGTTGAGAATTTTATGGCAAGAAAGTTCATGCTCAATAATCCACGTACCAAATCCAATAATTCTCAGTCGGGTCATCTGGACAGTTTCTTTTTATAGAAATTGGATGGAGGATGGAGGGTGAAACGTTTCTATAAAAAAGAAACTGTCCAGATGACCCGACTGAGAATTATTGGGTTGAGAAGTTTATGTTTATTTGATGGTGATTTCCATCTTTTTGGAGGCTAAATACAAATACAAGGAGAACATTAATTTATTTGTATAGTTTATAGTTTTTTTTAGGCTTTTATATTGTTTATATCGATATCGAATTATATCGATATCGACCGAAATTAAGAACTATATCGTGATAAAAAAATTTGGCCATATCGTCCAGCCCTATGTTAGATCAGACCTTTTGTTTGTTTTTAGCACAGCATACATTCAACAAGGTGCAAAATGTTAATTTAAATCTTCCTGCTTTCTCACTCATTTTCAGGTTTGTTCAGTACCTGACTATGTTCTAAATATTTTAAGGCACTTTACAGAAAACAAATCACTAGTCTTGTTTCTGCACGTTAACAACTTTACGAATGTATCTACCATGTTTTCTGCCTGATAACTCGCACCTTTCTATAAGTCGCTTTGTCCATTTATTGTCAATAAATTGGAAAAATCCATAAACATATTGCACCTTTATTTAAGTCGCATCTATTATGCATCACCGCGACGCGTCAGCGCGTCATTTGCCCTGCTGAAAATGGCGGCCACAGAAGCATGCACGGAAGGAGTTTTCACAAGATTAACATGGTAAAAACAATTATTTGTCTGCTGAAAATTATAGCAAACATGTGTCTTAGCTTAACCGTTCTTTAATAAATTCACGTAATGGTCAAATCTGCTGGATTTAAATTGTTTCGCTTTGACGTCTTCCAAACGGTCGCGCGCACTGAGAAAATAAATTACAGGTGGTCCCCGAGTTACAACGCAGTTCCGTTCCTACGCCCGTTCGTAAGACGGAAATCGTCGTGTCGGAAAATACGTCCAAACGGCACCTCATACGTACAGTACTTTATTTTACCAAGCACTTAGACTATCCTAACACATTACCCTACATAATTATCAAAAACCACATGCATTTAGGAGACATAATGAAGGAAAAAAAGAGTTAATAACCTGCTGGTATGCTGGTGACCGTCTGTTAGCATGTTAGCTCGTTGCACCTCCGAGTTCTGCAGCTTCCAGCTGCTTCACGTGGTCCACAGCGTTTACAGCCATGTCTGTTAGCATGTTAGTTAGCTTCTGCAGCTTCCAGCTGCTTCACTCGGTCCACATCGTTTACAGCAATGTCTGTTAGCATGTTAGCTCGTTGCACCTCCGAGTTCTGCAGCTTCCAGCTGCTTCACGCGGTCCACAGCATTTACAGCAATGTCTGTTAGCATGTTAGTTAGCTTCTGCAGCTTCCAGCTGCTTCACTCGGTCCACATCGTTTACAGCTCCTAACCTCCTCTGCCGTCTGCCTGCCCAAACAATGAGGTCTGCAGTAATTTTCCACTGAAGCTATTCCCCCTCAGTTTCCATTGAGTGCTCTCCCCCCTCCCCCCTGTAAATTTAAAGGCGCATGAACCATTTAAAGGCACATAAACCACGTAACTCGAACAATGCTTTTCAATGGGAGGGCGTTCGTAAAGTCGAAACATCGTAAGTCGAGGCCGTCGTAACCCGAGGACTACCTGTATAAAAAAATCAAATTTTAGCTCAAACAATTCCAACAGCTAACAGTTTGTAAATGACCACCAAGTAATTACTTTCTGTAAGTTTAAAGAAAATCTGTCCTGTAGTTCATGAGTTATTAAGATAAATAGTATCCGGAAAAACAACGGAGCTATAAGCTGCACATTTACGCTCATAAAACATAGAATTTTATCTCAAACAATTCCAACAGCTAACAGTTTGTAAATGAACACCAAGTAATTACTTTCTGTAAGTTTAAAGAAAATCTGTCCTGTAGTTCATGAGTTATTTTTATAAATAGTAACCGTTTTTGCTAACAAACACAGCTAACAGTAGTTCATACCTCCAGAGCAGGAGGCCGGGCTGCGACAGAGTGAGTCCGACCAGAGGAGGCTGCCGTCGGACATATGAGGTGGGAACGATCGGTGTACCCTAGCGGACAAAAGTGGTACTGCACCATTTTTTGCCAAAATGAAAAACGGTCATATCTGAGCCAAAAATTGGTCTAAAAATATGGGGGGGAAATTCATAAACAAGTCTCACCTCTCTATAAGTCGCAGGGCATGCAAATTAGGCAAAAAGGTGTGACTTATAGACTGGGAAATACGGTAAATGAGATACCCTGATGCATGCTAAATGAGATCTTTACACATTTGGCTGATCCAGTCTGTCACAAACACACCATTTGTTTCTCTTTCCTTTATTGCATTAAAAAAATGCCAACGACGTCACAGTTTGACAGGCCGAGAGCTGTTAGTTTACAACAACAAGCGAATGTCCAAATTATTAGCAGCTGTTACACACAAACTAAAACCTGACACTAGTGTCACCTTCTCTGTCAGGTCTTTGAACTAACTGAATATGTGTAGGGACAAAAACGCTGCAGGCCTAAAGCAGACACAAACTTTTTGAAAGTGATGTCTCTAAGGGGTTTGTGAACAAAATTTGAGAGAAAAAGGCTTTTTGTGTAGATAGAAGAAGTCTTAGATATTTGAGTTCAGCTCATGAAAAATGGGAGCAATAACTAAAGTTTTGCATTTATATTTTTGTTCAGTATAAATTAAATATTAATATTTGGCTGCAGTTCCAGGTCTGATCTTACCATCTCTCTGTTCACTCTAGAACCAAATCCACGGCAAACTAATTGGTCGTCACGAACAGGAACGCTCTGCCCTGCAGGATCGAATCCAGATGTTGGCCAACCAGAACAAAGCTCTGCAGACCCAGATCAACGAGATGAAAAGGAAGCAGGCAGAGTTGGACTGCAAGGTGAGGACAGACCGATGGATCTGATGCAATGTGACGTCACACCCGGAGGAAAACAAAAATAGACGTGATGGGATAAAAACCAGGCAGAAGTTAGACGCTGTATATTTTTGTCCTAAGGTTTGTGTTCTCCAAATACGATCAAATGGAAATACTTAACTTTATTTATATCAGAGGATGGACAGAGACGATGTCTGACGCGTCTCCACCGTCTGTAATAGAAATTCAGTTTGGGATGTGGTCAGTGTTCATGGGCGTAGCCAGGATTTTATGAGGGGGCGATTTGTTTAAAGAAAAAGTGGACCTGGAAAGAGCAACACGCCTCGGTGGTTCACTGGAAGCGCGTCAGGTTGCCACTCAAAACTTTCTCTCGACTCGGGTTCGATCCTCACTTGGTTGAACTCGAATCGTCGAAGTGGGCAATATTTCAACTTATTTTACGTTTGTCTTTTATTAGGGAAAAAAAAGGAGTTTGTGTTAACCACAGGCATATTAAGTCTATAGTGTTAACCGGTTCAACATTAGCGGCGTCTCCATACCTTCTCTTTCCACCTCTCTTAACACAGAACTTGTGTTGTGCGGGAGTTGTAGGCGGGACTTCATAGGCAAAGTGGGCGGTTCTTTCGAACCCCTCGAACCCCCCCGGCTACGCGTATGGTGTTTAACTCTTTCCTGTCCTTCTGTCTCGACTCACTTCCTTCCTTTCCCATCATGCATGTAGAGTAAAGAGGAGGTGATGGCGGTGAGGCTGAGGGAGGCGGACACCATGGCTGTCATGGCTGAGCTCAGGCAGAAGGTCGCCGAACTCGAGATACAGGTGTGTGTTTAGACATGACCAGTTAATGTACAAATATAATGACCATCAACCTTATCCCATCATGCAACTGTGCTTTCAGAAGGAGGAAGGGCTGATCCAGGGTCAGCTGAACCACTCAGACTCCAGACAGTACATCGGCCAGCTCCGGGACCAGATCGTGGACCTCAAAAATGAGGTTGGTCACTTGTCTCATCACACACACTTATTCAGTCCACATCTTTTCACAGGCAGAGGAAGAACAGTGCTCTGTCAGAAAGACTTCTAAAGAAAATCTGCACAGCGCACGTTTGTTTTGTGAGGGTATTTCAACGTTTCCAACTTTTTCAGACTACAGTATGTTAAATAAACATTTTTTAAGCATTCAAAACAGTTCGTGAGGGTTTCTACTGGAGATAAAATGGATTACTGTTCCTTTCAGAGTGAAACGATAAAGGTCAAAAGTAAGCACAACTTCTTGCTCTTTTCATTTTCAAAGAGTTAGGATCTTACTGTATGGTGAAGTGTATGGTGCCATTAAAAAAATACAAATCAAGAAAAATACTTAACACCGTCATTACTCAAAACCAGTGTGTAGCAAAAACAATAACTCCTGCACACCCTCAAAACCTGAAGCAGGAATTTATTTGCAACCTTTTTGTAATTAGACCTTCATCAGTCGTCGTCTTCTTTGTTTTCTTCTTCTTCTTTCAGCGTTTCCCTCTTCAGGAGTCTCCACAGCGAGTCATCTCCTCCGTCTCACTCTGTCCTCACTCCACCTTCACATCCTCTCTAACTGCATCCATATATCTTCTCTTTGGTCTTCCTTTTTGTCTTTTTCCTGGCAGCTGCATTTCTAACATCCTTCTACCAATATACCCACTGTCCTCCTCTGGACATGTCCAAACCATCTCAGTCTGGCCTCCCTAACTTTATCTCCCAGTTGTTCAGTTGTTGGGGATGAGATGGGGTAGAGGGAGAGCAGCCGACTTGGGACCAGAAAGTCCCAGATTTGATCCCCTGTCATTCTCACATGCTGTGGTGTCTCTGAGCAAGACACCCAATCCCTAATTACTCCCTGGGTGCTTACATAGCTGCCCACTGCTCCACTTGGGTGTAACCCAGGTGGAGCAGTGTAAGAATATAGGCGGGCGGTCAGTTTACTGACTTACTTATATTTTAGATGAAAGGTTTGAGCAGATTTTATCTACACAAATCTATCATTAATATTCGCGAGTTCACCCTTTTTCTGGATTAAATTGCTTTGACTGTGACTAGACAAAATGTAATTTCACGAGAGACTTCAACTTATGTTGATCCACCAAAGATAGACCTTTTATTGAAACAATTCATAAAAGTACATTAAACATTGTATCGAGATTAGTTCTGATTTAATAACTACTGTAGACAAAAATTCAAATTAAACAGACAGTTAGAGTCTAAATCCTGTTGGCACATTTACTTAACAGATTAATGGCTTACAAAAATAACGTGCGTCCGTGGTGTAGTGGTAATGGCAGTCGACCCCTGATTGGAAGGTTGGAGGTTCGAATCCCGCATCCGCCCACCATGTGTCGTTGTGTCCCTGGGCAAGACACTTAACCCCGAGTTGCTCCCGGTAGGTCTGGATGGCGCCTTGCAAGGCAGGCTACCACTATCGGTGTATGAATGTCTGAATGAATAGGTGGATGGCTGGTATTGTAAAAGCGCTTTGGGGCTCCTTACAGGGGGCTGGAAAGCGCTATATAAATAAGCTCCATTTACCATTTACCAAGAATAAGGAGGAAGAAAATAGGATTAAAGTGAAAGCTAAGTTTAACGGAAGTTAATTATTTTGAAATGACAGGGTGACACTTTTCCCCACACGAGTAAACAGCTGGGCTCCCGCACGTTCAGCCCACATCCACGACTCGTTACCTGTTGACGCTTCGTCTCTGTAGATGAGAGTTGAGAAGTATCTGGACACATTCAATGGATTGTTTTGTCCACCAGCCGTCCAGTTGAAACTTCAGCGTGTGTGCTGATTCAACGATACGAGGAAACTCGCCCCTCTCGGCAGGAAACAAGGTCAACGTCCTGGCTGAACTTCAAAATAAAACTTTCAGAAAACAAATTCTTTCAGAAAGGAGTGAATGAGGCACAGTAAGCTTTACTGTAACTCCGGCTGAGAACGTAGGTCTAATTGACATTTGACCAGGACATTCACCAGCTTCCAGAGAAAAACCAAGTTGTTTAGTTGGTTCTCTCCAACGCACTAAAGTCAAAACGGAAGTAAGAATTTATATGGAGGGTGGAGTCTGCCCACCTCCTGAATAGCTACTGGCTGGTTTAACAAAATAACGGATGGATTTTTCATCCCCATAGGCAGAAGGTCTCTGAAGGACAGTAGGAAAACTTGTTTATAGAATCGGCCAGATGGCCGCTTGTGAGCACAGAGAACATTATGGCTACTTCACAGACAACACAAAAGAAGCTGCAAGTTAAAAGTTTACCCTGAACTTGTGCCTTAGATTCAAAGCCTGCTTGTTCTGCAGAAATAAACCAGCAGAAGGGTCAAACTCATGCAAGTAACAGATCATCATTAAATGACAAAAGTATACTGTTGATCAATTCTGAATTAACACACATTAAAGAAAGTTCTTTCTGATTGATTGGTGTCCATTAATTCAAAATAATTGTAACAAAATAGTGTCCACTTGTCTTCTTGAGGACTCAAGAAAGTGTAACACTCAGAGTCTCAGAGAGATGTGAAGAGGTTTAAATCCCATAACGGACATGAGAGTGCTACAGCAGTATATATATATATATATATATATATATATATATATATATACAGCAGACCCCCTACTTACGTACGAGTTAGGGAGATAAGAACTGTTCGCAGCTCGATTCTGCCGTAGCTAGGGGGTGAAATTAGCGTCCCGTTCGTAGGTCCTTATTCCGTTCGTAGGCCGCGGAAATACCGCTAACGAGCGCCGCGCACACATTTAAGCATGTACAGTAGTGTACTGTAATGTTAAACATTGCTATTCACATTTACAGAATAAATAAAAATATAATTTCTTACTTTGAGATGGTCAAAGCCGACATCTTAGGTTGCCATGCGTTGATTGTTGTCGGGCCGAGCAGCGCCGCGGCCGGCGAGCGACCCACTCGAGGCCTGTTAGCTTCTGCTAGCCAGGCCATGAGCTGGTGTTGGAGCGGCGGTGCGGCGCGATCGGCGATCAATCTGCAGCTGCTGCTCCAGCCTGAGACGTCCACAGAGCTCACAGAGACGTTTCCAGCTCGTAATTAATCCATATGAAGCCATCCTGGTCACCAGTCTTCAAAGGCCGGCTCCCTGTAGCCGAAACTGACCTAAGATGGCGTCCGGTGTTCTGCTGTAACTAGTGACCCTGTAAACTGGAGACTTTCAAAGCAGCCGTGACTGACCTAATGGCCTCCGGTGTTCTGCCTTAACTTGTGACCGTGAAAACTGGAGACCTTCTTCCTGTTATGACCGGAAGTTGCACATTTATTGCGCAATCATGACAAAAATGATCAGAAATGATCATTTTTATCATAATTATTATTTATAAAGCCTTTAAAACAACCACAGCTGCAACAAAGTGCTGTACACATGAAATTAAGAACATTTAAACACAAAAAAAAAAAAATTTTTTTAATACAGTAATGTCATATTTTTATTAAATATGATACGTTCGTAGGTCCCGTTGTTCGTAGGTCGATGGAGTCGTAGGTAGGGGGTCACCTGTATATATAATATATAAATATATAATATATATAC
>JBBPBX010000753.1:90960-114099 GCA_038048925.1 Garcialebias charrua | reverse complement strand
AAAAAAAAAAAAGATTGTTTTGGCTATTTTTCAGCATTTTGGTCATTTCTTTTGCAAATATGTGAATATTAAAACTAAAAACGAAGTAAAAAATACTATAACTTTATGCTTTATTTCTTTACTTAAATATTTTTTGCACAATTAAAAAACTTAGGTCTGATTAGTTCATAATTTGTTTTAATTTTAAAAAAAAATTGCTAAAAACAACAATTTACTATTATATTTTCTTTACAATAATCTGATCTTGTCTTTTGTTTTAAACTGTAAAAATATCAATAAATATTAAAAATCATTAGATACTGTATTTTTAGCTTTATAATGTACAAGTATAGCCACAACAGCCCCCTCCAACAAACATGAAGTGGCCCATGGGCCACAGATGTTGCGGCTCCGGACACATTTAATTTAGTGAACGAGGTGCAGAAATGGCTCTTTGGGTCATCCCCTCCTTATTGTAATTTTCTAATAAAACAAGGCTGTATTTAGTTTTCCATCCTCAACTTTTTCTGGTCTTTCATTTTGTTTTATAGTTTGTGCCATGGTGGACTATCTTGTATGTTTTGTACACTTTAGGTTAAATCAGTAAAGACCAGGTAATTTTTCATTTTATTTCCTAATACACAAAAGCCTAGAATTAAGATAAATGGACTGTACTCATATAGCATCAAGTATCAAGATACCGGTACTCCAAGCTCTTTACAACACAATCTGTGCCCTCATTTACTCATTCATACACTATACTACACATTTGTCAAAGTCAAGGCCCGCGGGCCGGATCTGGCCCGCAAATTAATTATCTATGGCCCCGTGGATGATATTTAATTACTATTAGAAATGGCCCGCAGGCCACAGCTGCCCGCTGGTGTTTTGCACGCACCAACACTACATTCCCCACAATGCAACGGTAGTAGGGATGGGGCCGATCCTATCGAGTCTCATGAACCCTGAGTAATAAGACCAGCCTCACGTCACATTCAGGAAATCCATTCCATAGTTTACAGCCAGCTACAGCGTGAGGACTGAGTGAGTAGCACTTTAGCTAACAGCTAGCCAACTTTTCATCGTAACATGTCCGCTGTGTGGAAGTATTTTACACTAAACACAGCAAGACAGCAACGTGCAATGTCTGCAGAGCCATAGCGCCACATTAAACTGCGGTCAAGTTAGTTTTATGTTGGACAGTCGAGCTCTGGGGCTTCAGCGGGACACCACTCTCGCTGAACCGAAACAAGGAGACCGACCACGGCCAGCTGCGTCCAGTCCGACCCGCTGTCTGACCGTCTCGTATGGACAGGTGGAGAGTGACTGACCGAAATCAGAGCGCCCGCCCCAAATTGAACAAGAAAAACACACCGCTGAAGCCACGGAGCTCAAATGTTCACCGAGAAGTTACTAAACTTCATCATAATTAATGACCAACAGCTATCAGCTGTAGAAAATGAAGGATTTCCCAGCTTGATACTTGCAGCCAACAGTAAACAATCATATGAAAGCATATTAATAAAAAATCATAAGAAAACTGTATTAAAAACAACAAAACGAAACATAAACAGCTACATTATAAAACAATGTAAAATACTAAAAACAGGAACATGTCTGTGTTGGTTTATGCCAAGAACTTAGCAGATGTAAAGCTATTTAATATTTTATTTAATTCATTTATTCATTCTTTTAAAAGAGACAAAATAAAACAAATTAATCAAAAAGAAAACATTGAATGAAAAGAGTGCAGAAAGAAGAACAAAAAAATATTATATCACCCTCTTATAATAAACATTGAATCAGTCCGGCCCTTGGCTTGTAGCAAATTTGGGTTTTTTGGCCCTCGGTGTATTTGACTTTGACACCCCTGGTCTACTATATCTCTACAGAGACTAATCAGAGCTTTATCACATTCATACACTGATGGGACACACATCAGAGGCAATGAGGGGTTCAGTGTCTTGCCCAGAGACACTTCAGCATTAGACTGCTGGTGGAATTGAACCCCCAACTCTCCCATTGGCGGCTGACTGCTCTAACCAGTCAACCCCAGCTGCTCAGGAGAGGGTGAGGGTGGACTATTTTCTTCCTCAGCGTTCCTGTTTGGTGTGAATGTTTTTGTTGACAGGGTGAGTTGTGACCTTGTCTCGCAGCTCCTCTGCCTGTCTGACTTCTTCGTGCAGGTTGTAGAGGCGGTTGACCAGATCCTGTCTGTCTTCCAGAGCTTCCTGTCTGTCGTGCTCCAAAATGTCAAGAATGGCCTTGTCTGACGCTGGTAAGGGGCCAGGCTGGGTGGAAACACACAAACATGAGGCACGTGGTGAAAGACTGGAGTTGTGACAAATTGTTTTCTTTTTTAATTATTGATGCTGTTTGTTGAAGAGTGGAAAAAAACGAGTGTAATGATGATGACAAATATTCAAAGTCTGCACACGTTATTGTTCAGTGAAGACCCAGTTTGAAGTTTGACAGCATGCACAGTATTCACCAGCTCCTTTAAAAAACCACCCATTTTGAAGAAACGTATCCGTCTGGCTAGTGCTGGGCGATATGGAAAAAAAATCATATATCACGATATGGACTTTTTTTATATCACAATAACGATATATATCACGATATATACAACACGATGTGTGTGTGTGTGTGTGTGTACAGGAAAAAATTTGGACCAAAGTAGAAAAGGAGTGTCTACTTTGGTCCAAATCTTTCCTGCAGGTGGCGGTAAAACAACGGCTGCTAATAAAACCCACGAAGAAGAAATCCGCTCTGGAAGCTGGAGTAAACAAGGCAAGAAACAGAAAAGAGAAAACGTTGCGTTTGATTGCGGTTCTGTTGTGTCTCTGGTCTGTTTTGTATTGGTTAACTGGACCCGAGTTCGGACTCGGTTGGACTCTGGGTTCGTGTCCTCTGGACCCATTTTGTCTCAGAGTTTCAGCGGAGCGAAATAATGGAAGCTAACAAGGTGAGCTTCCCCCTCTTTTTGGTAAAAGTTCTTCTTCTTGGGCTGCCTGTGCAGCTGTTTCTCCTTGTTGTGACACCAGTTGAGATGCTACTTCATGCCCCTGCGTCTCTGTTGCTCTCGAGTTTAACAACGTAAAGCATGTGTCGCAAACCCGCGCGTGCGTCAAACATAAAGCAGCGCCGTCATCTCGCAAAACCACAATATGAAGCTTCTTTGCAACAGTTATTTTTTTTATTCTTATTTATCACGATAGAGACGATAGAAGGAAAGTAGCACGATAGACACGTTTCTATTGTCCCCACGATATCTATCGTCATATCGCCCAGCACTATGTCTGGCTGTACCTGTATGATGGACTGCAGCTCCTGCAGCTTGATCTTCAGCATTTCGTTCTCTCGCTCCAGCTCAAAAATCTGCTCTCTCTTGGGCCGATTCTCGATGTCGTTCTTCAGTTTCAGACTCTGCCTCCTCTCCATCCTGCACTCCTCCTCCACCTTGTTCAACTTGTGCTTCAGCTGATCGATCTACAGGTTAAAAATGGTTAACAACGCCTCTTTTGTGTATGGATGTGCTTCGTCGGACGTGGTGGAACCTCTAGCTGCAGGTCTCGGCTCCTCATCACGGCCATGTTCTTCTCCTCGCTCAGCGAGGCGTACCTCATGGCCAGTTTGTAGTTTTCATCCTTCACTCTCAGCAGTTCATCGCTGTAGGTGTTTCTCTCCTCCCGCAGCTTGTTGTACCCTGAACGACCAGAAATAATTAAAAATACATTAAATAATGAGTTACTGTTTTTTAATCTTTGTGCTATTCTAGAAATCACCAAATGTTTGTGCAGTTTCTGCTTGAATAACCAAGTTACGTGAAAATGTCAACAATGTAAAGGTTTTTCAAAGATGCTGTGCTCAGACTAGCCGTTAGCTCAGGGGTGGGCAACATTTTGTTTCCAGAGGGACAAATCAAGTTATTTAGAGCAACCTAAGAGCCAAAGTGAGTTGAAAATACATTTTCCTTAAGAACAATATTCTAGAAGACATTTCCAGGCTTTTTCTTGTTGTAGCGCTGGCAGCAGTCTCCACACCATCCAGGACATCTACCACAGCCAGTGTCTGCGTAAAGCATGCAGCATCATTAAGGACCACACACACCCAGTACAAGGACTCTTCCATCTATTACCCTCAGGCAGTGGTGGGATGTAATGAAGTACAAGTACTTCGTCGCTGTACTTAAGTACATATTTCATGTATCTGTACTTTACTTAAGTAGAATTAAATGTGGGTACTTTCGACTTTTACTCCACTACATGAAGTATCTGTACTTTCTTTTTTTTTTTCCCATTTATAGATGGCCTCCCTTCTCACCTTATAGCCATCCTCTCACTCCAATATGTATTTTTTATAGAGAGAAAGAAAGAAAAGAGAAAGTAAGACAACAAAACAACAATTATCCACAAAAAGAGCACAAGGCAAACACACCCAACCTCCGTCCACAATCCTGCAAAGCACATGACAGAACACAGCAACGAAACATACATGCATAAAGACTAATAATATTCATGACCTTGCAGTAGATTTCTATAAATACACATACCCATACCTACAAATATATATACAGTATACATACATATACATTTATATTCATTCATATACCCATCTACATATCTGCATATATCTACATATACATCCCTGCATCCATTTGTGTGTGGTTGTGAGCATGCATAAGTGAATAAGGTTCCTCCAATAGAACATTTAGTAGCGACTGTGAAGCATCAGAGATCCGTCCCCCCAAAGCCCGAGGCAGACGAAGGGGCGATCAAAGCCCAAGACCCCAGGAAGGACCCCGAGCCCAGAGTCCCCAGGACCACCCGAACAGGACGAGCCACTCGTCCACTCCCCAGATCCGACCAAGGGGAAGAACCGGACGAACCCCACCAGCGACCACATACAATGACCCCCCGGGGTCAACTGCGACAAATTCACAGGCCCCCGCCGGAGCCCGCTGCACCGACGTAGCCCCAGGGCCGGTCACCGAGGCCCGGGCACCGGGGACGCCCACCCCTCAGGCCCAGACCCGACCGGACCAGAGGACACGAGCCCCACCAGGCAGCCACCAGGCCGAGCCGACAAACGCCCAAGCGCCCAACCCCAGATAGTGAGGGCCCCAAGCACGCCCGCAGGCAAAGGAACACCCACCAGGGGGCCACGTGGCAGGAGCGCGACACTAAGTAGCCTCAGATGTATCAGAGAGGGGGCAGTCCAAGTCCCAGCCTGACACTTAAACATTCATACACAGACACACTCATTCAGACCCACCCTCATCCTCACCCTCAGTCACAGAAAGACAAACAATAACGACACGTTCCATTCATAATCCCGATGCACACTCTATACCCCCTAGGTCCAAGACATGTACCTGCCCCCTACATGGGGCAGCCCACATCCAAACCCAGGAGGTAGGCCCATTCATTCTGGGGTGGAGAGTAGCAGACATCCAAGATCCGGCCCACCCCGCGCCCTGCCGACAGGACAGGACACCCGAGTCCAAGCAGCCCCAGGGGGAGCGCACTGCCAGCCCCGCCCACGGCGAACCCGCAGGCCCCGAACCCCCCCACACCCCAGCACAACCCCTGACGGCCCACCCCCAGAATGTCCGCCAGGCAACCAGGGGGGTAAGAGAAAAATAAATAAATAATATATATATATATATATAAATAAATACATAAATAAATAAAATTGAAATTAACAAATCAAGACCCCGACACACACACCCCCGTCCCCAAATGTACTGTTGGTGAGTGTTGTTCTAAAGTGTACTTAAAAAGGAAAGAGAAGGAGCAAAGGCTGGCATTCTACCAGTTTCCCCTCCACTCCAACTCTAACCCAGGCCCTTATTGTCTAAATGCATAATGTTGAGTGAGCATAGGCATGGGGGTGAGAGTGATGTCATCCCGCCACCCATAACCATAGTGCTCATTCCATTCCCTATATGTGACTTTTATGAGGATGTTTATGAATGAATGTCTAAAGTGTATATAAAATTGAGTCCCAGGTGGTTCTGAACAACAGAGATGTAAAACCGTTGTAGCACACCCGAGACTCAAATTCCCTACATGTATTAATTTAAGATGAAGAGGGCGGAGGTGCGTGGTGAGGGATGGGGAGAAAATATCTGCAGGAACAATGCTCCCGCAGCGAGTCAGCTCCCCCGCTGACCCTGCGTACCCCCCCCCCCCAGTTCGCCAAGGTCCACCCAAGGAGCGAGGCAAAAGAAACACCTCTCCGACCGCCAGGCCATTGAGTCAAGACCAGAGAGGGACACGGTCCCGAGGGCCGCCAACAGCAGAACCAACAGCCCACACCCACCAGGGCCGCCACGACCCCTGCGAACCGCAGTCAGCCCGCCGCCCAAGAAGACACAAAATCCCACATGGACGACACGGCCAAGAGCGCCCGCCCAACTGCCGACAGAGCCAGGAAGCACCGAGAACAGGCCCCAACCGGGGCCCGTACACCGGCCAAGCATAGTCCAAGACCACCATCAAGGACATCCACTTAATCCCCACCCCAGAAGAAATACTACACCCACCCTTCATATTAACAACTTTCAGAACACATAACACATTACTGTAGTAGAGTTAAATGTGGGTACTTTCGACTTTTACTCCACTACATTAAGTATCTGTACTTTCTACTACACTACATTTCTATAATGTGTACATTCACGTTGAGGTTTTTTGATTTGTCGTTAGTTTGAAAGTTATTGATGTTGAGAGGGGAGTTGGTCCATTGAATCACTGTAAAGTGGGCAGGTAACATTAGACCTGCCTGCAAGAAGAGCTGGACCAATGACGTATATTCTAGTTTATACATCATTGAGCTGGACACACCCAAAGTACTGCTAACACACCCAAAATTGATTCCACCATGGAGAGTCAGACAGAAGATACACAACACCCATTACCTTATTGAAAGACTATTGAAATATTATTGAAAGACTATTGAAAAACTATTGAATGACTGTTCTGTACAGCAGGACAGATTCTCTCTCTCAAAAGAGCCAGACTGGACTCAAAAAACTTTGAAAACCAACTTCTTCTGATTTTGAACAAGAAATTCTTGCTGCAATATTAAAATGTGTCAGTTCATGGGATGTTAGGAGACAAGAGATGTCTCCAAATGTCTCGACACTCGGGTCCAAGTTTTGAAAATGGTGTCAAAATATTGTTCACTATTGACCCATTGTTGATTAGACAGTATTTTAACTAGAGTTGATGACAAACTGGAGTTGAAATGATCAGTGTCTCTTTGTTAGTTGTGTCTAATGCTCCTTTTTTCAGGCAGACAACTTTTACTTACCGTAAATGTTTTTACTGCAGTTAAAATGACACATTGGGTTTACTTTGTGTTAAATAAAAACTTTCAAATGTATAATCATTCCCGTTTCTTATTTTGCATAATGTCATTTAACTTTGCATGTCATCCCTGAAATTCTGACACACAGAATCACAAGTCCAAGTGTGAACTGTGTCACAGAGTAAACACAATAAAAACATGTATTATCTGCAGCATTGATCATTAAAATGACTCTACACTATTAATGTATTACAGAAAATATACATACAGCAGGCACACTTTGTAGACCATTGCATTAGGTAATATGTTCAGCAAGTACTTTTACTTTTAATACTTTAAGTATTTTTAAACACAAGTACTTACTTTTACTTAAGTAAAAACGTTAATGTGGTACTTCTACTTTTACTAGAGTACATTTTTGTCTGTTTATTTGTATTTTTACTTAAGTACAGTGTTTGAGTACTTTCTCCACCACTGCCCTCAGGCAGACGATACAGGAGTCTGCCATCACGCACGAAAAGACTAAAGGACAGTTATTATCCACAAGCTGTCAGATTACTGAACTCTCAATAATAATACTGAACTAATGACAATAACATTGCACCAGGCCACATCTGTGACAGTTAATATGTTTATTGCTGCTGCACTATGTGCCTGTATCATGTATGTTCATAATTCATCTCAATGTTACTCACTACCTGTGCAATAACCTGTCACACAACCTGTGTAGTATGTGTTATGTGCAATATATATCATATGCTTTACTTACCTGTGAAATACTTATTTATACTAATTCATCCTACTTGCACCATACCATGTTGTTGTTTATTATATTTCTTTTGAAACTTGTAAATGTATTTCTTTTTCACTTTTTGGTATTTTATTTTGCACCCTTATTGTATGCTTTAGTATTTCTTGTTTGTTTGTTTGTTTGTTTTAGTGAGTCAGATTGGTTCTTCTCATCCTGAACGTTTCATTGCACTGCTGACCTTGTGTTAACCTGCATGTGACAAAAAAACAACATGACAGCATAGTTAGCATTGCTTACTCAAAAATATGTCTTCCCAATACCCTCTGGGAAAAGAAGACATACTTTCTGCAAACTTGTTCTTGTGCAACGTAATTGTTAGCTTAAAATATGCCACTAAAAATGTTATTTGTTTGTTTTGTTTAATTTATAAGGTCAACTCTTGGTCAGGTCAATGACTTGCCAGAAAAAAAAAGTTTTGGCCTATCTTGATTCAAAAGCTTTAGATGTACAGGTAGTCCCCGACTTACGAGCGAGTTCCGTACTATCTCGTGAAATCTCGTACGTCGGAACATGAAACACGTGTTCTCGTAATTCCGGATTTTCAGTCGTAAGTCGGAAAATTTATGCTAGCGCTACTACGAACACTCGTTTTTCATCACAAATGTTCATACTAGTTCATGAACATGCTCAGAAACTTGTTTCCAAATGGTTAGCTAACACACTTTCATCTAAAAACACATAAAAGTGCTGTATTTTTTGTATGTTCTTTACAAATTTACTGCTCGTTCGCCAGCTCGTAAGTCCGGAACCTCGTATGTAAGAGCGCTCGTAAATCGGGGACTACCTGTATCTGTCCAGTGTGTTTAATTTAGATTCCCTTCAGTTTTATTACTAAGATGAAGGTTTTTCTCCACTTATTGTAAAGTTGTTTTCCTTTAAGTTTGTGATGGTAGGGACCAGATGAAGATAGTTCAAAGGCCACTTTTGGCCCTTGGGCCGTATGTTGCCCATGTGTGCGTTAGCTAGTCAGTCAGGTCAGATTTAAAGTATCTGTCAAAATTCAAGTACTGTAGTTCAAGGCGATCTGCAACAAGTACAATTTCAATAAGATGTAATATTTCCACAGAACCTCCCTTCAGACAACTTGAACATGAGATATACTGTAATAACAGCTTATTAATAAAACAAAATGGCCATTTTCTGTTCTGTGTGACTGAAAATGGCAAAAAAATAAAATCTATGCTGATTTGGTTATTTTTCTCAGGATTTGTTAAAAAGCACTTTGTGAGGGAGCTTGCACAGGATGTTAAAACAAAGTGGTTTAGTTTCATGACCTGCTTTGTATGATCTAAAATCTTTGTTAAACTCAACTGTGAAGCTTCACAAAAGCTAAAAATACAAATAATGTGTAGCAGGGTGTGACGCTTTTGATTACCTAATCATTCAATGACTATTATTATTGTTGTTTGTCTGTTTTAATAAAATTTACCAGAGAATTTGGAAGACTGAAAAGTGTGAATCATGAACTAAAGGTGCAATAACATGAACATATTTTTACTTTGCTGGAAGGCTTGAAGCTCCTGATTAGCCAAGCTGAGCTTCTTGCGCTCATCTTCCAGCGTGCGTGTCTTCCTGCTGAGCTCTGCGTTCTGCAGGGTCTTGACTTTGGTGTGCTGCTGCAGTTTCATTACTTCACTCATGAGAAACTGGGTCAGACCCTCCTGACCCTCCTCCACTGAAGAAAAGAAACAGAAGGCAGAAGAAAAATGAAGATGCACATCGTTTCCCATGGGACATCTTGGATTGAACCACATATTCTAACACACAACATTACGTTGCATTGCAACATTGCATTTGTCCACACTTTGTTGCATGCAGCCGATAAGCTGTGTGTAGACATTGTGTGTCCATGCATGCTCGTGTGCATTTAGAAGTGTTGATCTCACCTACGATGGAGGAGAAGCGTCGAGTGGGCTCTTTTCCTGTCACCAACTTGTACAGCTCGGGGTAGTAAAACTCCAAACTCTCCAAAAACGCCACATACCCCTGGTCTCCTTTAGTGCGGAGGATGTCAAGCAGGCGACCTGACAAAAGTTCGACTCATGTCATTATGTTTTGGATAAGAAAGGTTGTCATTCTACCTAAACCACATCTAACCACTGATAAAATTAAAATCACAGTCCTGCACTGAGCACTTTCCACTCACTTGTGCGGTTGACTTTGGCACTGAGCAGCAGGGAGTTGAGAATCTCGTCCTCGTCCTGTTCGTCCAGCACTTTGCACTGACGCAGGTACGGGGTCAGCTTTGCCGGGGTGATGACGCGACACAGCTCGTAGCGCTTGCATTCCACCTTGTCCCACATCGCATCCGCATCTTCTAACGTCCCGTTCTCCATCTCGTAGTGCCTGAGGAACATTGAAACCAGATGGACTGATTTATGCAGTGTTCTCACTTTTTATAATATAGTCATACAAATTTTAAATAATCAAAGTCGACAACTTCAGGTCTTGTTGCAAAGTGTTCCAAGTTACAGGAGTCAGTCAGTCAGAGTCAGAGTACCTTTATTAACATTGCACAAGTTTTCACCAGTACAGCGTGAATATGTATGCACAGTCATCCGGAAGGTGGGGTGAGTGTGTGAAGCTGCTGCTTATTCAGACCACATGAGACATCATATCACATTATGTTCTTCAGCGCGGCCTCTCCCATCCGTATCGGGATGAAGGTCAAAGGTGTGAAAAACAAGGAAAGGACCATGAGGGTCACAGCGTTGGTATTAAAAAAAAGTATCACATTTTGTCTACCAAGACACCACATGAGACAGTAAAAACTATACTAGAAGCACATTTAAGACAATCACATGTTGCATTTTGAGACTGAGTAAGAAAAGGCTTTTGCCATGTTCAGTTTGTACTGAGGGAACACTGCAGGTAATGTTGGCCTGAGGGCGCACACTGTAACTGCACTGATGATGTGACAAGTGGGAGGAACTATAAGAAGGCAGCAGACCAAGGTGTGATTTAAAGATGATGTACCAGTGGGACCTATGTGTAGGTAATGGTGTCCAACTAATCAATGAGTACAGAGTGCAGTGATGGGTATGGTAGTTATAACCAGTTGTGAATCTTAGTGTGCTATGGTAGATATACATATACATATACTGTGTACATTAACTCATATGCTGCTTTGCCACTTTGCAAATGTCAATGCTAGAAACCCTTAGTTTATTTTAGTTATACTTTTTATACTCTTTTTTTTTATACTAGTATGCAAAAACTCAGGCCAGTATTATGTTCATTAAATGTTTAATGTTTTAGTTTTAGAGTTGGTGTAAATTTTCATACTCTTATACCACTATGCAAAAAACTCAGGACAGTGTTAGTTTTACTATTTTATGCTTATGTCTATTATTATATGTTTCAGTGTTTCAATGTTTAGATGTTTACTGTTGCACCGAGGGACTGAGAGAAACGCAATTTCGGTCCTGTGTATGTCCTGTACAGTACATATTGCAGATCTGACAATAAAGTTGACTTTGACTTTTGACTAGATGGCATCCAACATCTGCAAGGAGATGGCAGGGGCATTTATGTAAATAATGTCACCATAATCGATAGCTGGTAGGAAAGTGGCAGCTACAAGGTGTTCCTGGCAATCCGAGTTAAACAAGATCTATTTCTGAAAAACAAATCCAGTTTTGATTTCAGTTTATTTAACAAGTTTTCAACATGTGGCTTAAGTCATTGGGTTTATCAGAGATGGACAAGAAGCTGAGTACAGGGAACTGGTGGACCGCTTTGTGGCGTGGTGTGGAAACAATCATCTCATCTTGAATGTGACCAAAACAAAGGAGATGATTGTAGATTTCAGGGGAAACAGGAACAGGTCAAACATACTGTACTTTCCATCATGGGAGAAGAAGTGGAGGTGGTGGAGAAGTATAAATACCTTGGGGTTCACCTGGACAACAGACTGGACTGGAGATGCAACAGTAAAGTGTCTACAAGAAGGGACAGAGCAGACCGTACTTCTTGAGGAAGCTGAAGTCCTTCAACGTTTGCAACAAGATGCTGATATCTTCTATAAGTCTGTTGTAGAGAGCACTATCTCTTCTGCCATTATCTGCTGGGGTAGCAGCACCAGAGAAAGTGACTTAAAAAGATCAACAAGCTCATAAAGAAGGATGGCTCAGTTCTGGGGACTCCTCTAGAGCTGTTGGAGATGATCGTACAAAGAAGGATTCTTCATAAAATGAAGAACATTATAGACAACCCTCAGCATCCTCTTCATCAGACTGTCATACAACAACAGAGTGTCTTCAGTCAGAGGCTTCTTCAGATCCACAGACTGCTACAAGATATCCTTCCTGCCCACAGCCATCAGCGTCTCTAGAACAACACTTTAATGAAACCAGAATGATGAGTTACAACAACATTTAATTTCCCTCTGGGATTAATGAAGTATTTTTTATTTAATTGAATTAATAGAAAGATTAGCATCAATTAAAATGTCCAAGTATTTGTAAGAATCCACAATTTCAGTATGAACACCACGCATGGATGACATAGGAGGAAGAACTGCTGGCACCAACTTTCTGTTTGAAAACAACAGCCCCTTGGTTTTATCAGCATTTAGCACCAGTTTGAGATGGAACAGGTCTGACTGAATTATACCAAATGCAGACTGTAGAAGCTGGAAAATCTTGCACACTGTGAAGCTTGAAAATAAACAATTGTATCATCAGCATATATGCAAGGAGGCACAAGGAATGTTTTGACCTACAAATTATTTCAATCATTATTATACAATATGAATTGTAAAAAGAGTGGGTCCTAAAACTGAGCCTTGTGGCACACCATTAGTGACTGTTAAATAGCTAGACAAAGTACCATTGTGTTGAACACATTGCCTCCAAACCTGAGAGCTAGTTAGAAAATCAACTACCGGTAATAGTGTGATCTGAAAAACCAAAATCTGAGAGTTTATGGCATGAGATATCATGATCTAGAAAGAGAGTACTGTATCAATTTGTGTTTGTAATTTAGTATCTTCTAAACTAATGAAGGAACCTCACACCACTTTTACGCCAGGGGTGGTCAACTTTGAGGGGGGCTCATACAAATGAAGGAAACTATTCTGTTTCTCAAACCAACATACCTTCTTGACAATTGTTATAACCTTCATGCATTTCTCTATATAACTAGCTGTCTCAATCACTCTCTGTCTCTTTCTACACTCACAGTAATGTTATTGTTTAATTAAATTGAAGATTTTGTTCAACAAAAATTCTCATAAAATTGTTGTCATAAACTGTCTTTACATAAAGAATATACAAACCAAAAACTGTGCGAAATCATCTTTTAATGCTACCACATAGACTTGTAACTGAGGCGGCCAATCAGGTATCAGGGGAGGCATGTTCCACTGTGGCCCCGTTCTCTGGTCCCACCCCTTGATAATAGCACCAACTAGCTAACATGCTACAGTAAGAATTGGACTTCATGAATGACGAGACTCCTTTCTCGTGTTTTGCGATAAAGCACAAAGATAGTTTTCAAACATGCTGGGGTCTTCTTTTATAAAAGGTAGAAAGTTTTTGGGAGACACTTTTGATTTTAGACCATAGTAACAACAATAGTTCATTTCATTTATTGATAACTACCAAAGTACCACTCAAAGTGAAACGCCAAATTATCTCACAGCTTAAAATAAACATTTTGGTTTCTATCAAGAATGTGTAATATTTTTTCATCTAACACATAAATAAGTATAGTAAAACAGCAAAACGGTTCTAGTAAAAATGCTTTGGACAGTTTGATTTTTTTTCTTAAAGCACACATTTTGAACACTATGGCTGGACTATGATTGTTCTAAGATGGATCGTGTCATCCAGCACCTGAGGATTTCTGATTGGCAATGACTGCTCCAAAGCTCTTGTACCTTTTGTTTTATCAGGAAAGATGGTTCTACATCAGTTGTGTCAAAAGTGTATTAGCAGGGAAGAACCACTACCAAGAAACTTGAAACCAAGGTGGGAAATCAAGTATGTAGTTCTAGGTTCCATCAGTAATAAAGCTTGAAGCTTCATTTCTTCAAACTTCAGCTTTTCCCCCACTCCTGTTCAGAGCAAAAAGCACTATGTTGGGTCTCAGGCTGACATCTAACTGGTTCTCAGGATTTAAGTTCTTGGAGAAAGACAGGAGGACCTCATAAGGGAACTTCAGAGCTGCTAAAAAGGTACCCTAACAACATAAATCATGAAAACTTGATGCAACAAGATTAAAGAATTTCACCAGCGTATGACAAGGATCTCAAAATAGGCCATAATGACAAACATTATTTTACAAAGTTGAGGGTTCGTCAATAAGACCAAGAAGTTGGACAACTTAAATGTAGAGGAAATGGAGCTCCACTTTTACTCTTAATGATATAAGATATATATATATATATATATATATATATGTATATATATATATATATATATATATATATATATATATATATATATATATATATATACAGGTAACCCCCGACCTACGACCCCATCGACCTGCGAACCACGGGACCTACGAACATATCATATTTAATAAAAATATGAATTAAAAAAAAAAAAAAATTTTTTTTTTTTTTTTTTTTTGTGTTTAAATGTTCTTAATTTCATGTGTACATCACTTTGTTGCAGCTCTGGTTGTTTTAAAGGCTTTATAAATAATAATTATGATAAAAAAGATCATTTCTGATCATTTTTGAGCAATTTTTGGCAACAGGAAGTAGGTCTTCAGTTTACACGGTCACAAATTAATGTAGAACACCGGACGCTATTTTAGGTTCAGTCACTGGGGTCTCCGGTCACAAATTAATGTAGAACACCGGACGCCATCTTAGGTTAGCTGCCGAGAGCTGGACGAAGACTGGTGACCAGGATGGCTTCATATGGATTAATTACTAGCTGGAAACGTCTCTGTGAACTTTGTGGATGTCTCAAGCAGCAGCGGATTTATCGCCGATCGTGCCAGGCCGCCGTGCGAACACCTCCGGCCGGCCTGGCTACACCTCCGGCCTGGCTAGCTCCAGAGCTAACACTGGAGCTAACACGGGAGCCGGCCTTTTGAACACTGGTGACCAGGATCGCATCATATGGATTAATTACTAGCTGGAATAGCTCTGTGGACGTCTCAGGCTGGAGCAGCGGCTGGAGCAGCAGCTGCAGATTGATCGCGCCGCCGCTCCAACACTAGCTCATGGCTTGGCTAGCAGAAGCTAGCCAGCTAGCTAACACAGGTCTGGAGCAGCTGCGGTGGCTTGCCGGCCCCCGCGCTGCTTGGCCCGAAAACAATCAACGCATGGCAACCTATGTCGGCTTTGACCATCTCAAAGTAAGAAAATATATTTTTATTTATTCTGTAAATGTGAATAGCAATGTTTAACATTACAGTACACTACTTTACATGCTTAAATGTGTGCGCGCGCTCCGTTAGCATGATAAATAAAGGTTGAATGAATGAATGAATGAATAATTTTTTTTTTTAAATATAATTTTCACCCCCTACCTACGAACGGATCGAGCTGCGAACGGTTCTTAGGTCCCAAACTCGTACGTAGGTCGGGGGTTCCCTGTATATATATATATATATATATATATATATATATATATATATATATATATATATATATATATATATATATATATATATATATATATATATATATATATATATTCATCCTGGCTGCACAGGAACAGGCCCTAAACACCAGGGCAATAGAGGCTCAGATCTACCACACCAGACAAGACCCAAGGTGTAGGTTGTGCAAGGAGGCCCCTGAGACAGTCCAGCACATAACAGCAGGGTGCAAGATGCTGGCAGGGAAAGCATACATGGAACGGCATAACCAAGTGGCGGGCATACTGTACAGAAACATCTGTGCTGAATATGGACTGGAAGCTCCAAGATCAAAGTGGGGGACACCCCCGAAGGTGGTGGTGGAGAATGACCGAGCTAAGATCCTGCATGTGGGACTTCCAGATTCAGACAGACAAAATGGTAATGGCAAATCAACTGGACATTGTGGTGGTGGATAAACAACAGAGGAAAGCCATTGTTGTGGATAATACCAAGTGACTACAACATCAGGAATAAGGAGCACGAGAAACTGGAGAAATACCAGGGCCTCAGAGAGGAACTGGAAAAGGCCTGGAAGGTGAAGACCACAGTGGTGCCTGTGGTCATTGGGGCCCTTGGGGCAGTCACCCCCAAACTGGAGCAGTGGCTAAAACAGATCCCTGGAACAACATCGGACATCTCAGTCCAGAAATGTGCAGTCCTAGGCACAGCCAAGATACTGCGCAGAACCCTCAAGCTCCCAGGCCTCTGGTAGAGGACCCGAGCTCAGAGAATGATGGAGACCACCCGCGGAGGGTGAGAAATAATATTTTATATATATATATATATATATATATATATATATATATATATATATATATATATATATATATATGTATATATATATATATATATATATATATATAGCACAAATGTCAACAATAAACACACAGACCATGACAAATTGTGAGGATCTGTCTGTTCTGTGTCTTGTGATTTTGTTTTGCTGCTCTCCCTCGTGTTGTCAACTCTTGCACCTGTCCCTCATTGTCCTCTCTCAGGTGTTTCCAATCATTTCCTTGTTAGTGTCCCTTTATATATTTATTCGGGGGCGGCCGTGGTGTAGTGGTAATGGCAGTCGTTCCCCAATCGGAAGGTTGGAGGTTCGAATCCCGGTTCCCCACACCATGTGTTGTTGTGTCCCTGGGCAAGACACTTAACCCTGAGTTGCTCCCGGCAGCGCCTTGCATGGCAGACCACCGCTGCCGGTGTATGAATGTAAGTATGAATGGGACCGTGGATGGTTGGTATTGTAAAGCACTTTGGGGCCCCTCGTAGGAGGCTGAAAAGCGCTATATAAACAAGCTCAATTTTCCATTTACCATTTATATTCTGCATCTATGTTCCCTTGTTGTCAGGGCATTTTCCTGTAAAGCCTCATGTTCCTGTCTTCCCTCCATGTCCCCCAGTGTCTTCCCTCCATGTCCCCAAGTGTTTATGGAAGTTTGATGTGCCGTCAGCTTTTGTTTTGTTTTCATTAAGCCAAGTGGCGGCACTTAAATGGGGGGTTCCGCAGGGATCCATCCTTGGTCCTCTCCTATTCTCCTTAAACCTACTGCCACACTTGGTGATATTTTCCGGAAACACAACATACCTTTCCACTTCTACGCCGATGACTGTCAAATTTACTTCCCCCTAAGACACAATGGTACATGCTCTATTCAACCTCTGCTCGACTGCCTGTTTGACATCAGGGACTGGATGGCTTTAAATTTCTTAAGTTTCAATGAAAAGAAGTCTGAAGCCACATTGTTCCTTCCCAATGACACAATCTCGAACCACTGCATCAACCTTTCTGCTCTACTGAAAAACAAAAAGTCACAAATCTGGGAGTGATAATGGATCCTTCCTAGCCTGGTTAAAACCAGACCCTTGTCCTTCACTTCGCTTCGTACTAGGGTCTGGGACTTCTCCCATAGTCAACGATTTCTCTGGTAGATTTTTGACCGGACCAATCAGAGAACAGAAGGCGGAGTTTTGTTAGTTTAGCCTGGCGAGGTCCAGGGCAGGCTAAACTATTCAGATAAATAGCTCAGAAACCACTCGGTGGATATTTTTTCTGCTACCAGTGTGTAATTATATGGCTCTAATTTACTGACTGTTGGCCTGGATGAAACATTTGAGATAAAATTCGATTTTTTATAATTTATTTTCGTAGCGCACCCGAGGCTGTTTGGAAAATGTCAAACCGAAACAATTTAAATCCAGCAGATTTGACCATTTCGTGAATTGATTTAGGAACTGTTAAGCTCAGGAACACTTCTGATATAACGTCAGCTAAGAAATATATTTTTTCTCAGCAAAGAAATAATAGTTTTTTACCTTGTTTTCTTGAAAATTCCTTCGTGGCGGCAGCCATTTTAACTGACGACGTCAGTCGACGTCGTTCAAAACTCCGCCTTCTGTTCTCTGATTGGTCCGGTCAAAAATCTACCGGAGAAATCGTTGTCTATGGGAGAAGTCCCAGACCCTAGTACGAAGCGAAGTGAAGGACAAGGGTCTGGTTTTAACCAGGCTAGATCCTTCCATGAAACTCAACAGTCATGTAAATATGATCGTTAAATCCTGTTTTTTCCAGCTGAGGCGACTGTCTAAGCTGAAGCCCATATTATCAAAAAATAACCTGGAGACAGTAATTCACACATTTATTACATCTAGGCTTGATTACTGCAATTCACTCCTGTTTGTATCAGTCAGACCACCATTGCACGATTACAACTGGTCCAGAACGCAGCAGCCCAATTTTTAACCAGTACAGGCAAAAGAGAGCACATCACACCAGTCTTGGCCTCCCTGCACTGGTTACTGGTTCATCTTCAAATCCAATTCAAAATTATCCTATATGTCTACAAATCGCTGAACAGTCTCGCTCCCGCCTATCTCACTGATTTGCTACAGCTGCATGTCCCACCACGTTCTCTAAGGTCAGCGGACCAGTTACAGTTCCAGGAACTCGTCTTAAGCGCAGAGGTGACAGGGCGTTCTCTGTAGCAGGCCCAAGACTCTGGAACGAGTTACCTCTGCTTGTCAGGCAGGCCCCCTCCCTCTCGGTTTTCAAATCCTGTTTAAAGACTCATTACTATTCTGTTGCTTTCAACACCAGCTGATCTTTGTTTGGTCGTTTTATTCATGATCTGCAATGTTTTTATATCTATTTTTTGTGCTTCATTGTGTGTGTTGCCTGTTGTTTGTTTGTTTGTTTGTTTGTACAGCACTTTGGTTTGGCCTCGTCGCTGTTTTAAGTGCTCTATAAATAAAATGGTATGGTATGGTATTAATAAATTAATTACCATTTCATTCTCCGAGTCTCAGTGCTCTGCCTGCACTTTGGGTTCTACCAGATCACAACAAAAATACATAGTCTAACATTTTACAGTACCAAAGATTTCCTTTGACTATTGCCTTATACAACATTTGTTTGATCCAAGTGGCACAGTGGATCAGTTGGTACAGCTGTTGCCTCTCTATCAGAAGATCACCAGATCGAACTCCGGCCGGGGGCCATGATTGGAGTTTGCATGTTCTCTATGTGCATGCAAGGGTTTTCTCTGGGTACTCCGGTTTCCTCCCACAGACCAAAATCATGTATGTTAGTCTGATTGGGAATCCTGTGCTCCTTATGGCAGCGCCCTGCTCCACACAGAGGGCTGTGGTAGCTCGGTGGCCTGTGGTTGTGTCAAAAAGGTCATCTGGCATAAAAACAATTGCCAAGTCTTCATGCAAATTACCGTAATTTGCTGTGGCAAACTGGCAACCCCTGAAGAAGGGAGCAGCCAAAAATAATAAATACTGTATACAAATAAAAAATAAAAAAACTCTTTTTTTATGTGATCATCTGCAAAATAATATTTGTTTATGTTTATTAAATTTGTTCATTGTTTTACAAAATACAATACAAAACAATCCCATAAATGATAACGTACAAAATATATATTAAAAAAAGAAAGGTAGCAGAAAGAAGAATAAATCTTATTATGCTCCTTTTTTCAAAAAATCAGTTCAAACAATAATCTTCCAGTAACAGAACAAAATTAATAACTTTCTAATTTTCTAACTAATACAATACACATTACGCTACTTCATGTATTTTTTAAACAATTTAGTTTTGATCATTTTCTTAAATGTACACGTTGACTTGGCATTTTTAACTACATTCTCCAAGCCATTCCATAATCTAATTCCCTGGATTGAGGTAGACCGTCCCTTCAAACTAGTTCTGAATTTTGGTTTTACAAATATGTCTGTCCCCTTAAGATTATAACAACTTTGTCTTTTAACAAAATGCATTTGGATATTTAAAGGTAATGCGTTATTCTGAGCTCTATACATAACTGATAAAATATTATAATCTACCAAATCATGGAACTTCAATAACTTCAGTTGATAAAATAATGTACTAGATGGATGACAGTAATGTTTTCTAGTGATAATTCTTACAGCTCTTTTCTGTAATACAAAAATAGGCTTTGTGATTGTTTTACACGCTTTCCCCCAAACATCAATACAATAGATTAAGTGTGGAACAATGATTGTGTTATACAACAAATACAGAGCTTTATCATTTAATAGGTCTCTGACTTTGTACAGTACTGCAATAGATTTACGATAGCTATTTTTATTCTTACAGAATTATGCCACCAAACATCCCATCTGTTTTTGACGGATGGATTCTATAAAGGCCGCACAAAATTTTTATGACGGCTTTAATGCAAAACTTAAAAATGGACAATTTTAGGACAAATATTAGCGGTATGTGACGGGTTTTGAGCCTCCAACTTGTAGCTATTTACAGTACAGTTGTATTTTAGAGGTACAGTATTTGTCTCAGACTTTTAGTGTTGTTTTCTGTGAAATCTATTACTTTTTCAGTGCTCAGTTTTTCAGTTGTTCTCTTCAGACCAGCCTGATGCACCATGTTTTTAAACATAGATCGTCCACACATCTCTTTCCACAGCCACCTCTTCCAGCTCTTCTGGGAGGATCCCAAGGCGTTCCCAGGCCAGCAGAGAGACATATAGTTTCTCCCAGATGTCCTGGGTCTTTCCTGGGACTTCTTCCCATTCAGACATGCCCGGAGCACCTTGTTGTAGGGAGGTGCCCTGTGGTCATCCTTACCAGATGTTTGAACCTCCTTAACTGAGCACTCTGGAGGCGCAGCTACGCCAAGTCTCTCCTGTTTAACTGAACTTCTCACCCTTTCTCTAAGGGAGAGTCCAGTTACCCTGCAGAGAAAACTAATTTTGATTGCCTGTGTCTGCAATCTCATACTTTCCGTCACTACCCAGAGTTCATGGCCATAGATGCAGGAATGTAGATCAACCAGTAAACAGAGAAATTCCCCTTACAGCTCAGCTCCCTCTTCACCACAACAGACCATCACAGAGTTTGCAATACTGCAAATGCCGTATCGATCCGTCGGTCAATCTCCCGCTCCATTCTTCCCTCACTCATGAACAAAACGCCAAGATACATGTACGGTACTCCTCCACTTGAGACAGAACCTCAGTCCCAACCTGGAGATGACGATGAACCCTTTTCTGACTGAGGACCATGGCTTCAGATTTGAAGGTGCTGCTCCTCGCTCCAGCCGCTTCACACTCGGCTGCAAACCACTCCAGTGAGAGCTGAGGATCACGGCACAAAGACGTCAAAAGGACCAGAGATGGAATCCTGAGGCCACCAAACCAGACTCCCTCCACCCCATGTGTAACTCCCTCCACCCCATGGCTGCAGCTGCAAGTGGAGGGCCCACAGGAAGGCAAACCCGTGTTGCTCATTTGGACTGAGCCTGGCCAGTCCCCATTAGTAGAGACCCTGTCACCAGGTGCTTACCGACGAGCCCCTCCCCCAGGCCTGGCTCCAGGGTGGGGCTGAGGTACCCACATCTGGGAAGGGGGCATTGAACTCCTTGATGTTGTCTGTCCATGAGTCTTTGGAATCACCATTTATCTGGCATGTCACCTATGACCTATCTGTCTTGGGAGACCCTACCAGGGGCAATTGCCCCCAAATAGCATAGCTTCTAGGACCATTTGGGCACTCGAACTCCTCCATCATGATTAGGTGGTGATTCAAGGAGAAGTGTCTTGTATCGTATTGTAACATAATGTATTGTAATACTGTATTGGTTTTGTATTGTATTATAATGCATTGCATTGTAATTTGTTGTATCACAATGTGTGTTGCATTGCATTGTCCAGTGTTGCATCATATAGAATTGCATTGTAGCAATGTGTGTTGTATTGCATTGGTCTTGTATCATGATGCATCATAATGCATTGCATTGAGTTGCATCACATCATATTGTTTTATACTGTATTGCATTGTCCAATAATTCTGTCAGGTCATCTGGACAGTTTCTTTTTTATAGAAACGTTTCACCCTCCATCTGGAGGGCATCATCAGTCAGAGGAGTTCCAGCAAACGGTTTCTCCACCAAGCAGTAAACACCTTAAGTGGACCAACCAGTTTGCTGGAGCCAAGATGGTTTCTGGGGGCCGTCCTGCCCTTCGTCGACCCCAAAAAATGACCCGACTGAGAATTATTGGATTTGGTACCTGGATTATTGAGCATGAACTTTCTTGCATTGTATTATATTTTGCTGCATCACATTCTAAGCTTGTTCTTTCTGTGGCATTTCTTTTTAAATAACTGTTGGAACAGCATCTTACAGTAACGAAACCTGGGCTTTGTGTCACATTTCTGTATAGCTTTTCTTCATCCAAAACTTTTTTTTTCTTTTATCATCCTTTTACTCTCTTTGAGTTTACTCTCCATCACCATGCCCTCTAATCACACTCTGATACTGACACATCCACACTGTCTGTACAACTTAAGCATTTGCATGTGGTCAGGTTTGTGCATGCTACTCTACAATCCTGCTTTGTGAGCTACAGCCAACAGTTAGGCAAATCAAGTTTGTCTGATGCTACAGGTGGTTCATGTAAACACACACAATCACACACTTTTTTGCTATATCAGTCTGTACTGTGCATGTTCAAACCCTTGCTTGTGTTTTCATGGTGCGTTTTATGAACGTGGTTAAATTATGCCAGAGTGTTGCAGTCCGGCACTGTCAGAAACAGCACGCCCTCTCAACACTTGAAGATACTGTTTGTAACTGCAGCCTGCAGACACTGCCACACTCTCTGCAGATGATGAAACCACAAACATTAAGACCAACTCACAGCCATCCCTGCATATGCATGAATACACAAACACACACACACACACACATCTCACACAGACCCCCTAAGTAACCGCAAGTTTCCTCTTCTCTATTTTCTTATTTTGGACTTTGCTGCCGAGAAAGTTACTCCTTGCTTCCTCCTTTTCAAACCAGATGTGTGTCGCAGCTCTCTTCCTCTGTTAACATTTAGCATTTTGATCACTCACTTACACTTACCGCTGTGGTCAAAGTAGTTTTTTTTTTT
>JBBPBX010000753.1:74937-89161 GCA_038048925.1 Garcialebias charrua | reverse complement strand
TATATACAATATATATATATATATATATATATACATACAGTATATAGCATATATATATATATATATATATATATATTACGTAAACTTATAAAGTATAGCGTTTAAAAGTGGCAATTTAAATGACACTTTTAGATTTGGAAATAAAGTGTCCATTCTGTTTTTTGTAGACTATTCTTTGTACGTATACTAATGACCACAAAGTCTCAAAGCTTTCTATTAATAGAGGATTTTAAAAATTTGATCCAAGTGACATGAATGAAAGAATAAATGAATGGACATGACTTTTGAAACATCACCGTAGGCTTTTATGACTGAGTGAGCTGAGAGAAACTCTAGTTCAACAAGTGAACGTTTTTTCATATTTCATAATATAAAGAACATAATTGATTATGTCTCATCTGTGGCTGATGTGGTTCTGTTTGTCCATGCTGCTCCTGATGTCAGGTTCGTTTAGGAGTTAACCTGATTCATTTTTTTCACAGTCCAATAAGGTTCTTCACTTCTTTATTTTACATGCATTCATTTCATTTACCTATCCCCCACCCAATAAGTAAAATATAATAAAAGCAAAGATCAAACAAAACAAATAATACTAAAATGTTAAGTGATAATGAAAATGTGTTCACTGCGCTATCATAACCACTTTCATTAAACTGAACAAAAATGTTTAAAATAATTTTAAAAGGTGTTTTTAAATAATCTGTCTTGTAGTTCTCAGTATCATATTCATTGTGATGAATTGTTTAACTCTCATAAAACATTTTGAAGGATTTTACTGTAAATATTTGTACAATAAAGACATCTGTATTCAAGTTTTAAAAAAAATCAAAAATTCCCTAATTTTGGCAAATACAAAACAACAACAACAACAACAATTGACTAATATAAACAATGAAGCATTTTGTTGTTTCATTGTCATTGAATCGTATTTCCACAACTTTTCTACTTCTTTTACAACACAAAACTATACGTATAAATAGTCAATCAAAGATAACTTTTAAAAATGTACAAATTTGGTAACAAATTCAAATTTTTACAGGACTTCCCTTTTCATCATATCTATCTAATCTCCCACTGACTCATGTACTGAAGGTGCATGAGGTTTAGAACAAAACTAAAGTCATTGAATTAGTAGATCTGTTCTGTGGTTTGAACTAAAAGTTGTACGTTTCATCAATTATTTCACATTAGTGCAATTATAAAGCACAGCAAGAGTGCCTCACAATGGTCTCAGTTTCCTCACTGATCGACTGCAATCTCAATGCTTGAGTTATGAGCATGCTCAGAAATATGTATATTTTTTATTCATTTTATAAAAATAAAAACATAACAAACACATGTATCTTATAAAAGAAAGAAAATATAAAATGAAAGGCGGCAGAAAGAAGAAAATATCTTATTATATCTGCCCCTTTTCAAAGCAATCAATTCAAACAATAATTATCTATAAGTAACAAAAAAAGATTAACTCATCTCAATTTTCCAATTTCAACATACACTATTACACATAAAACTACTTCATACATATTTCATCAACAATTCCTCACGGATCGACTGCAATCTCAATGCTTGATTTAAAATAAATAAAAATAAACGTCACATTTTTGTCATCTGTGTATGTTTCCCATACAAGACGAAATTCGTCTCTGCATTTAACCCAACCACCACCACGTGGTGCAGTGGGCAGCCATAGAAAGCGCCCGGGGAGCTGGGGAAATAGGTGTGCACTCATAGACACCCCAAGGTGTGTAGTGGTATGAGCATGCTCAGAAATATATATAAAAATAAAAACATAACAAACACATGTATCTTATAAAATAAAGAAAATATAAAATGAAAGGCAGCAGAAAGAAGAAATATCTTATTATCTGCCCCTTTTCAAAACAATCAATTCAAACAATAATTATCTATAAGTAACAAAAAAATAACAACTCATCTCAATTTTCCAATTTCAACATATTACACATAAAACTACTTCATACATATTTCTTCAACAATTCACTTTTGATCATTTTCTTGAACACAAACATTGACATTGCTTTTTTTCACATCACACTCCAAGTCATTCCACAATCCAACTCCCTGGACTGAGGTAGACCGTCCCTTCAAACTGGTTCTATATTGTGTCTTTACAAATACAGGTAGTCCCCGATTTACGAGCGCTCTGATCTGCGAGGTTCCAGACTTACGAGCTGCGAATTTTTGGAAAAAACGAAAAAAATACTGAGTTTTCATGTGTTTTTTCACCACAGTTAGTTAGCTAAGCATATGGACACACGTTTCCGATCATTTTTATGCACTCATAAGCAGTTTTTGGATGAAAATAGAGTGTTTGTAGTCGCGCTAGCGAAAACCGTTCCAATTTACGAGCGAAATTCCGGATTTACGAGAGAAATGGCGGCCGATTCCAAATTACGAGATTTCCGGTTTACGAGCGCCTCGTTGTAACGGATCTCGCTCGTAAATCGGGGACTACCTGTACATCAGTTCCCTTTAGATTGTAACAGCTTGATCTTTTCACAAAATGTGTCTGAATATTTAAGGGCAGTTCATTGTTATGAGCTTTATACATCACTATTAAAATATGGTAATCTACTAAATCATGGAACTTCAGTAATTTCATTTGAAAAAAACAATATATAGATGGATGACAGTAATGTTTTCTTGCAATAATCCTCACAGCTCTTTTGTGTAAAATAAAAATATTTTGTCTCAGAATACTGTATAGTTGCGACTGTGAAGCATCAGAGACCCGTCCCCCCAAAGCCCGAGACAGACGATGCTTCACAATCGCTACTAAATGTTCTATTGGAGGAACCTCATTCACTTATGCATGCTCACAACCACACACAAATGGATGCAGGGATGTATAGTAGATGTATGTAGATGGGTATATAAATGAATATAAATATATATGTATGTATATTGTATATATATTTGTAGGTATGGGTATGTGTATTTATAGAAATACTTGCAAGGTCATGAATATTATCAGTCTTTATGCTTGTATGTTTCGTTGTTGTGTTCTGTCATGTGCTTTGCAGGATTGTGGACAGAGGTTTGGTGTGTTTGCCTTGTGCTCTTTCTGTGGACAATTGTTGTTTTGTTTTGTTGTCTCACTTTCTCTTTTCTTTCTTTCTCTCTATAAAAAAAAAAATACATATTGGAGTGAGAGGATGGCTATAAGGTGTGAAGGGAGGCCATCTATAAATGGAAAAAAAAAAAAAGAATACTGTATAGTTGCAAAGATGTCTCAGGCATCTCAAACCAGTCTTGAACCCTTCTCACGAGCATTGCAGCTGTATTTTGACACCTGCATGGGAACTCGCCAGGTCTAAAAGCCCCACTGATGATCCATAATAACGATTATTTTTTCAAATGGTTCAAATTTGTGTATTTCTGCTTGAAAAGTGGGCCACAGCAGATTAAAAAGAAACGTGGGGACGGCTGCCAAGGTGGTTATAGTGGGCCAAGTTGGGCATGATGTGTGTTGAAGTTGGCAAAAATAGGCCATGAGTTTTAAAAACGGCTGCGCAAAATGCAGCCGCGTGGCTCGCTGGTCACTACGCTGCAAAACCTCAGACCACAGCTGAAATTTAGCTCATTTCTCTCTTATCTGAGTTGCCATTTAGTCTCCAGCAGCCTCAGCCCTGTGAGATACTACCTCTAAATGCTCATAGTCGAGGTAGATGGTGATTCATATAGACCACAGGTGTCCGGTCCTGGTCCTGGACGGCCACCATCCTGCATGTTTTAGATTTTTCTCTGCTCCAACACACCTGATTTGTATCAATGGTCTGGCTAACAGCGTTCTGCAGACCATGAAGCAGTAAACTGAACCACTGAGTCAGTCGTGCTGGAGCAGGAAAACAATTGTATGTTCCCATACAATGACAAAATTAGTTCTCTGCATTTAACCCATCGCACCTGGGATACACCCAGGTGGAGCAGTGGGTGGCTATTGGGTGCCTGGAGAGCAATTGGGGATAGGGCGTATTGCTCAGAGACACCACGACATGTGGGAATGGCTGGGAGTCGAACCGCAACTTTCTGGTCCCAAGTCGTACCTTTACACCATCTCGCCCCCCTGATCCATCCATCCCATTTCGGATGGTGGCCTGCGAGGACCAGGATTGGACACCCCTAACATTCACAGTGTTTTGGGCAACAAGTGGGTTTATCATCCTCACTGAGATATTCAACAATAATATCACATCTGCAGGATTTCTTCAATCTGCTGTCACATTCTTTTGCCATGTACCGTATGTTTCAGACTATAAGGTGCACTTAAAATTTTTGAATTTTCTCAAAAATCGACAGTGAGCCTTATAATCAGGCATGCCTTATATTCTAGTTGTGCTTACTGGCCTCGAACTATCTTATGTGGTATAATTTTGTAAGAATAAAAATATCTAAATCTATTGCAGTACTGTACAAAGTCAGAGACTTATTGAATGATAAAGCTCTGTATTTGTTGTATAACACAATCATTGTTCCACATTTAATCTATTGTATTGATGTTTGGGGGAAAGCGTGTAAAACAATCACAAAACCTATTTTTGTATTACAGAAAAGAGCTGTAAGAATCATCACTAGAAAACATTACTGTCATCCATCAAGTACATTATTTTATCAACTAAAGTTATTGAAGTTCCATGATTTGGTAGATTATAATATTTTATCAGTTATGTATAGGGCTCAGAATAACGCATTACCTTTAAATATCCAAATACATTTTGTTAAAAGACAAAGTTGTTATAATCTTAAGGGGACAGAGATATTTGTAAAACCAAAATTCAGAACTAGTTTGAAGGGACGGTCTACCTCAATCCAGGGAATTAGATTATGGAATGGTTTGGAGAATGAAGTTAAAAATGCCAAGTCAATGTTTACATTTAAGAAAATGATCAAAACTAAATTGTTAAAAAATATATATATGAAGTAGCGTAATGTGTATTGTATTAGTTAGAAAATTAGAAAGAGTTATTCATTTTGTTCTGTTACTGGAAGATTATTATTGTTTGAACTGATTGTTTGAAAAAAGGGGCAGATATAATAAGATTTTTTTCTTCTTTCTGCTACCTTTCAATTTTTTATATTTTGTACGTATGGGATTGTTTTGTATTGCGTTTTTTTTTTTTTGTAAAAAAAATGAACAAATTTAATAAACATGTGGTACGTGGCGCTCAAAATTCTGTCAAAATGAACTTATTTCGCTTCATGCGCCTTATGTATGAAAACAGACCCGTTTATTGATATTGCGCCTTATAGTCCAAAAAATCTGGTATGTTGGTGTATCCAGAACTGTCTTTCACGTGCGTAAAGAAANTTCGTCTGTCTCGGGCTTTGGGGGGACGGGTCTCTGATGCTTCACAGTCGCTACTAAATGTTCTATTGGAGGAACCTCATTCACTTATGCATGCTCACAACCACACACAAATGGATGCAGGGATGTATAGTAGATGTATGTAGATGGGTATATAAATGAATATAAATATATATGTATGTATATTGTATATATATTTGTAGGTATGGGTATGTGTATTTATAGAAATACTTGCAAGGTCATGAATATTATCAGTCTTTATGCTTGTATGTTTCGTTGTTGTGTTCTGTCATGTGCTTTGCAGGATTGTGGACAGAGGTTTGGTGTGTTTGCCTTGTGCTCTTTCTGTGGACAATTGTTGTTTTGTTTTGTTGTCTCACTTTCTCTTTTCTTTCTTTCTCTCTATAAAAAAAAAAATACATATTGGAGTGAGAGGATGGCTATAAGGTGTGAAGGGAGGCCATCTATAAATGGAAAAAAAAAAAAAGAATACTGTATAGTTGCAAAGATGTCTCAGGCATCTCAAACCAGTCTTGAACCCTTCTCACGAGCATTGCAGCTGTATTTTGACACCTGCATGGGAACTCGCCAGGTCTAAAAGCCCCACTGATGATCCATAATAACGATTATTTTTTCAAATGGTTCAAATTTGTGTATTTCTGCTTGAAAAGTGGGCCACAGCAGATTAAAAAGAAACGTGGGGACGGCTGCCAAGGTGGTTATAGTGGGCCAAGTTGGGCATGATGTGTGTTGAAGTTGGCAAAAATAGGCCATGAGTTTTAAAAACGGCTGCGCAAAATGCAGCCGCGTGGCTCGCTGGTCACTACGCTGCAAAACCTCAGACCACAGCTGAAATTTAGCTCATTTCTCTCTTATCTGAGTTGCCATTTAGTCTCCAGCAGCCTCAGCCCTGTGAGATACTACCTCTAAATGCTCATAGTCGAGGTAGATGGTGATTCATATAGACCACAGGTGTCCGGTCCTGGTCCTGGACGGCCACCATCCTGCATGTTTTAGATTTTTCTCTGCTCCAACACACCTGATTTGTATCAATGGTCTGGCTAACAGCGTTCTGCAGACCATGAAGCAGTAAACTGAACCACTGAGTCAGTCGTGCTGGAGCAGGAAAACAATTGTATGTTCCCATACAATGACAAAATTAGTTCTCTGCATTTAACCCATCGCACCTGGGATACACCCAGGTGGAGCAGTGGGTGGCTATTGGGTGCCTGGAGAGCAATTGGGGATAGGGCGTATTGCTCAGAGACACCACGACATGTGGGAATGGCTGGGAGTCGAACCGCAACTTTCTGGTCCCAAGTCGTACCTTTACACCATCTCGCCCCCCTGATCCATCCATCCCATTTCGGATGGTGGCCTGCGAGGACCAGGATTGGACACCCCTAACATTCACAGTGTTTTGGGCAACAAGTGGGTTTATCATCCTCACTGAGATATTCAACAATAATATCACATCTGCAGGATTTCTTCAATCTGCTGTCACATTCTTTTGCCATGTACCGTATGTTTCAGACTATAAGGTGCACTTAAAATTTTTGAATTTTCTCAAAAATCGACAGTGAGCCTTATAATCAGGCATGCCTTATATTCTAGTTGTGCTTACTGGCCTCGAACTATCTTATGTGGTATAATTTTGTAAGAATAAAAATATCTAAATCTATTGCAGTACTGTACAAAGTCAGAGACTTATTGAATGATAAAGCTCTGTATTTGTTGTATAACACAATCATTGTTCCACATTTAATCTATTGTATTGATGTTTGGGGGAAAGCGTGTAAAACAATCACAAAGCCTATTTTTGTATTACAGAAAAGAGCTGTAAGAATTATCACTAGAAAACATTACTGTCATCCATCAAGTACATTATTTTATCAACTGAAGTTATTGAAGTTCCATGATTTGGTAGATTATAATATTTTATCAGTTATGTATAGGGCTCAGAATAACGCATTACCTTTAAATATCCAAATGCATTTTGTTAAAAGACAAAGTTGTTATAATCTTAAGGGGACAGAGATATTTGTAAAACCAAAATTCAGAACTAGTTTGAAGGGACGTTCTACCTCAATCCAGGGAATTAGATTATGGAATGGCTTGGAGAATGAAGTTAAAAATGCCAAGTCAATGTTTACATTTAAGAAAATGATCAAAACTGAATTGTAAAATATATATATATATATGAAGTAGCGTAATGTGTATTGTATTAGTTAGAAAATTAGAAAGAGTTATTCATTTTGTACTGTTACTGGAAGATTATTATTGTTTGAACTGATTGTTTGATAAAAGGGGCAGATATAATAAGATTTTTTTCTTCTTTCTGCTACCTTTCAATTTTTTATATTTTGTACGTATGGGATTGTTTTGTATTGCGTTTTTTTTTTTTTGTAAAAAAAATGAACAAATTTAATAAACATGTGGTACGTGGCGCTCAAAATTCTGTCAAAATGAACTTATTTCGCTTCATGCGCCTTATGTATGAAAACAGACCCGTTTATTGATATTGCGCCTTATAGTCCAAAAAATCTGGTATGTTGGTGTATCCAGAACTGTCTTTCACGTGCGTAAAGAAATGAAACGCCGTTTGTGAAGTCTTGTGGCATGCACGATGTACACTCAGCAATCATGATGGGGTTTCACAATACAATACGATACAACTTTATTTATAATGCACTCTAAAAACAACACCGTTGGTCAAAGTGCTGTGCACTAGCACATACAAGCAAGCACAAAAAACTGTAAAACCAACTGAAACCGTAAAAGTAATAAACTGTTAAATGTTTTTGTTGTTAAGTACATTGTGTATGTTTTAAACTGAAACTTTAAAGCTGACAGCAAGTGAAGAACGATAAATGGACGTTTGGTTGGTTACATCTGGGGGTTTACTGCTGTTTGTCTGTAATGAAGTGCAGTTTTCTGTCTTTACTTGCTCTCTGTCTGTTTTCACAGCAGAACATGAGACAGTGTAACATGTCTGGTCACTGCCATGCATAAGATTTTGTATTTAAGACGTATAGGTGACGTTTCCGAACCACAAACTGTAGGGACACGACCCTGACATGTGCCTGGAGCTGCAGGAGGTGATGCTACGAGTGCCTCAGATACGTGCAGTGCTGTGGGGACTCGAGGCAGACACGTCCAAAGTGTGTCGGGGTTAGGACAAAACCAGTCCCATGCACAGGACCAGATCCAGTTCTGCAGGGGGAGCTCACTGGTCTCTGATGTGGAGATATGACCCGTCATAAAGGCTTCATTGTGAAACTGAGGACCTGGAGGAATTTGATATCTTGGTTCTGTTTAAGGGAACCAAATGTTTTTTTTTTTTACACAAAAAGAAGATTTGATCAAAGAAATTGACCAAAACTATTGACTTTTTAAAGATTACACAGTCAAAAGTTAGTCGATCAACTTGTTCATACGTCATAAAGAGCATTTTGAGAAGAGGGTTTTATTGAAGGAGCACATCTCTGGGAGGTTCCCACTAACTGGACCTCGTTGTCCTCTGCACCTGCTGATGGAATGATGGAATCCCAAACATGTGGATAGCACCAGATTAAACCTGGGTGATGACAAACATTCTCTGTGGAGCCAAGCTGATGCCAGTCCTACTTCATGACATGTTCAGAGGAGAAGGACACAACAAAACGGAGTATAACTTCTCTGAAGCTGCAACTTTTGGTGTCACACTACAAGTTTTGCCTGTGCCGTGGTAAACGAGGTGTGACAGCCTGTTTTTCCACTTGACTTTCATCAGCCTTGTTCATGCTCAGCTCTGAAGTGACCAAACACATGAAAACACGCGAGGTGTCCTACCTGAGATGAAGGAAATATCCGTGTAGAAAGAAATTTAAAAAAAATGTTGGTGCTCGGGGGATTCTTTTAGTTGTTGTTGTCTTTTTAGGAAGTTCAAAAGCTTCAAAAGCTCACTCCACCTGGACAGCAGCTCAGGTTGTCTCCATCTATCCAATACTTTTTATTTATTTATTTTAAGAAAAAGAAGAAAATGTAAAAGAAAGTTGGGCTGTGGCCCCGACTCACAGCCTGGCAGACAGAAAAGTGAGACAGGTCTGCAGAGAGAGAGAGAGAAAGGCAGACAGAGAGCGGAGGCGGAGTGTTTGAGCTCAGATGGAAATAAGCTGTGAAAGGAAGAGAGCTGCTTCATCTGACATCTTCAGCTTCTCTGAGCTGAAACTGATCTGATCTGAATCAGAGCTCGCAGCCACTTCCACCACACTTTTGTTTATTTCACTTACTCCTTCAGCTGTGACAGCCACAAAAATCATATCTTGTTGGGTGTTTTAGCTCTAAAAGCTGCTTCATTGTTTCCATCAGGAAATTAGAAAAGAGTTAGTCATTTTGTACTGTTGGTTGAAGATTATTATTGTTTACATGGCTGATTATTGTTGTTTAATCTGATTGTTGGAAGTAAGGGGCAGATATAATAAGATTTATTCTTCTTTCTGCTACCTTTCATTTTTTTTATATTTTGTACAATATAATTTATGAGATTGTCTTGTATTGTTTCTTTTGTAAAAAAAAAATGAACAAATTTAATAAACATAAACATAAACATCATTAGCTACAATCAACCATGACGTGAGCAATGATCCATTTACAGCCTGTGAGAGAAGAGCAAAACAAGAACATGCTTAAACTGAGTCACTTCATTAAAGGTGGGGTATGTAAGATTGTAATGTAGTCTGTAACTTTTCAAAAAATATATTTTTAACATATTTCTTCACTCTGTCACTATCTACTGACAGACTGATGTTAGACAAAGTAATCTCTGAAAAAAACTATAGTCCCCTTGCTTCTCTATCAGCATTTATAAAAACACTGAAAACACAAGAGTGACCAGGACACTGACAGCCAATAAAAACAGAGTTGTTTGTCACGCCCCAACCCACGCCCCCACCTGTCCCAGCCGCAGCTCGTTCTCATTCAAAGGATTGCAAAGCGATGCAGGACTGTTTTTTATGTGACACAAAATGTATTAAATATCCCTTCTTTATCCCAGAGCTGGACTTTTATTTAGTTTTTTTGCCAAAAGTCAAGTGATCGCTTCATCCTCCACTCACAGGAATGAGAAACGCTGACAGACATGAGGAAGTCACGAGCGAATTAATCATGTCCAAACGTTGCTTCGTGAACCTCTGATGATTTCTGCTGGATTTTGTGTTGTAGGACTAGCGCTCCATGGTTTTATTTTATTTTATTAGAAGGTTTCATTACCATAAACACAGAATATCGCAGCGGCTCTGAGCAGACAGCAGCAGGGGGCGGAGCAGATCCCAAGTTCACCAGAAGCACGGACTGTGCCATATATGGCTCTGAGGGGAGGGAGCAGAATGCTTTTCTGCGCTGAAAATATTTCTAAGTCCCAGAGAGTCCCAGAGTGTTCAAATATCGCAGACCCCAGCTTTAAAGCTGCTAGATGTAACTTTTAAAAATATATATTTTTAACATATTTCTTCACTCTGTCACTATCTCCTGACAGACTGATGTTAGACAAGTAATCTCTGAAAAAAACATATAGTCCCCTTGCTTCTCCAGCAAGCATTTCTAAAAAGCCACAGTGACCCGCCGTTAACCAGCCAATAAAAACAGAGTTTTTAACCAGCCAATAAAAACAGAGCTTCTCACGCCCCTAACCCACGCCCCCGCCTGTCCCAGCCCCAGCGGCCGCGCACGTTCTCGTTCAAAGGATTGCAAAGCGATGCAAAACTGTTTTGTATGTGACACAAATGTATTAAATTCCCCTTCTTCATCCCTGATCTGGACTTTTCTTTTGTTTTTTTGCCAAAAGTCAAGTGATCGCTTCCTCCTCCGCTGACTCCATGACTGAAATGATGAGGAAATGAATGAATTTGTCACGAGCGAATTAAACTCGGGTTCAACGTGGCTGCGCGAGGCTCTGCAGATTTCCTGGTGTTCTGGTGTGCTGGACCAGCGCTCCATGTTTTTATTTTATTTTTTAGAACGTTTTATTAACATATAAACACAGAACATCGCAGCGGCTGCGACAGGACATGCAGTGGAGGCGGAGCTATGGAGGCTGAGCTGAAGTTCAGCCGAGAGCAAGGGGGAGGGACCAGAAACGTGTCTCTGTTCAAAATTTTTCTAAGTTCCAGCGTGTTCCAAAAACTACATATAGCACCTTTAATGTGAGGTTTGCTTTTCATTGCCATTTTAGGACATATTTAGATTAAATTTTCAGTTTCTTCTTCTATTTACTAAATAAGCAAAAAGGGAAAAAAAGCTTGGGGGGGGGGGGGAGTTCTGAGTAAAGATAAAAAGTTAATATCTTACCTGGTTCAGATAGTGTGAAAAGCTTGGAAAGTTTTGGAAAATGGTTTATTTTGACCCGAATGATAACGGCTAGTCCAAGGCAGGGCCAAAAACTTGTTTTTTACCAACTAATGTTAAGAAATTGTGAAATACATTTAAAGTAATGACTGAGTTCAGTAATAATGTTAATAAACATATCAATAAATGCATGGTTTATTTGTAAATTTATAATACTTTGAGTGTAATTCTGAGCGAGTTGATGAGCTAATGGCTAGTTCATAGGAACAAGACCTAATTTTATTATTTATTTATAAAATTTGTTCATTTTAAAAATACAATACAAAACAATCCCATAAATGATAACATAAAAAATATTTAAAAAAATGAAAGGTAGCAGAAGGAAGACAAATTCTTATTATGTCTACCCCTTTTTTTCAAACAAATAGTTCAATCAAAAATAATCTTCAGTAACAGAACAAAATGAATAACTCTTTCTTCATCAAATAAGATTAAGTTTATCGTTTAACTCTGTAATTAGATATACACTCATATTATTGAATGTAAGATTCAACAATTAGTTTTCCATGACTTTGAGTTTCATTTTGGTGAAATTGGAGAGCTAATGGTTTGTTTGAGCCAGGCCAAGACAAAATCTTACCAGATATTGCTTAGTAAATGTAAAATACTTTAAAACAAGTGACTGAGCTCAGTTATTACAAAATGCATGGTTTAAGTTTACACAACTTCAAATTTATGAATCCAAAAAAAGGTTAAAAACAAAACAGCTGGACTTTTTTGTAACTGAAGACGTTTCGCTTCTCATCCGAGGAGTTTTCTCAGTTCAAAGAAACAAGGAGTGTGGGATTCAAGTTAAAAAGCAGAGGTGTTCTGTAAGCTTGCATAATGCAGACTGACCTCTCACTCTTCACTTAGAGGATCGTTGGACTTTGTGATTGTGACCCCGTGACCCAAAATGGAAGAAGCGGGTAAAAGATAATGGATGGATGTTTAAAAACATACATTTATTGTTGTGCACATTTACTTTATGTAATTATTACTGGTACCGGTAATGCTGTTTCATCAACAATACTGTATTTGATAAAGTAATAATAATAATAATGAATTTAATTTATAACGCACTTTTCATTAATGAAAATCTCAAAGTGCTAAGTATCATGTTAAAACAGTTTTCACAAGTACAGTACTGCATTTTTTTGCCCAATAAGTCTTTTTTTTGTTGTTGCATAACTTGCATGCCCTGCGACTTCTACACCAATGCAACATATTTGGATTTTTCCCCATACCGTATTTTCTGGAATATAGGTCGCACCTGAATGTATGTCGCACCTGAATATAGGTTGCATTGTCCAATTATTGCCAAAGAATTGGAAAAATCCATAAATAGGTTGCACCTGAATATAGGTCGCACCTACGTCAAAATGTGGACCGTGTTTAGCTCTGCTGCAAATGTCTCTTCCACAGGAGCGCACAGCAAGGCTTTTAAGAAGATTAACACTTAAAAACAATTATTTGTTTGATAAAAATTATAGCAAATATGTGTCTGAGCTGAACTTTTCTTTAATAAATGAATAATTTTAGCAGGATAAACACCTAAAAATATATATTTGTTAGCTGACATTATTGTAAGAGTGTGTCTCAGTTTAATTTTTGTTAATAAATGATTACAAATCAGCTTATTTTATAAAAAGGCACAAATAGGTCGCACCTGAATATAGGTCGCAGGGCATGCAAAAATGATAAAAAGCTGCAACCTATACTCCGGAAAATACGGTAATTATAAACCAATTTTTGTCTGCGATATGCCAGATTAGTATGGCATGCCGTTGTGTCATGTAAAAGGTAAAAGTGGCTGTTAATGACACAATCAGCTTGCCACAGTTGTCCAGCTCGCCTGGAGCAACCATCAAATCAGCTTCATTTCGCTGCGCTGCCCCAGCAAAATGCAGCTGATTTGACCATTGAAGTGCATTTATTAAAAGTTTAGTAAAAGTTCAACTGAGACGCACCTTTACTATCAAGTTAAATTTGCACAGCGACTCGTCCCATGCACACGTTTACATATTTGGACTTATGCAACTTATAGGGTGGTGCGACGTGTA
This sequence comes from Garcialebias charrua, assembly GCA_038048925.1. NCBI lineage: Eukaryota > Metazoa > Chordata > Actinopteri > Cyprinodontiformes > Rivulidae > Garcialebias > Garcialebias charrua. The sequence goes on along the minus strand of JBBPBX010000753.1, from coordinate 75,409 downwards.
CGGTGGAAAATATGATACTCTGTTCAGCTGAATGGTGTTCATGTGACCATCTCAATAAAACATATTGTATAAGTTTGTTATATTTTAAAGTAAAAAGCCATGTGAAAAACATTAACTGGTATATACAAGCAATATGTACAAGCATCTTTTACATTTTTCCAGACTCAGTTTAGGTTTTGGAAGGAATGAACTGTATTCCACCCTCAAAGGCAAGGCTATTCAACTAAACTGTTCAGGAGGGCACATTTACTGAAAGCCAGCAGCTCACGGACCGGACATCCACCACTTAAAAGGCATTATATAAAAAACCAAGTATTACGATGATCTGTTACTTTTTAAATATGTTTATTTTGTTGCATTGAATCACAAATGCAATAAACAGAACCACCAATAATAATAATAATAATATTTATTTTTCAGGGGTGCTGAGTTAAAATTTAGGGGTACTTGAGCACCACTAAAAAGAGGCTAA
>JBBPBX010000753.1:42194-63997 GCA_038048925.1 Garcialebias charrua | reverse complement strand
ATATATATAGATATAGATATAGATATAGATAGATAGATAGATAGATAGATAGATAGATCTCACGAGCGCGTCAGTAGCATTTATCCACTGTTGTCAGGTCTCTTGTAAATGAGTCCCTGAGGCTCAGTGGGATAAATAAAGTTTGAATGAATGAATAATATATATGACAATATTTTCAAACCTATGTTTTCATTCAACCTTTATTTATACATGCTATTCTCATTGAGTCACAATGACTCGTTTACAAGAGAGACCTGATTTAGACGGACAACAATAATCAACAAAAAGCAATTAAAAATCAAATAAAACTAGTGTTATAAAAACTGTCAAATCAATCTGCCATATAAAACAAGGTAAAATACTAAATACAACTACTAAAATTACTAATACGTACCCTAATCTACAAAGCCATTGTGTATGACATTTGCTTCAGAGCAAATATACATACTGTACATATCTATATCTATACACTATGCATATATATGTATAGTGTTAGCTGTAGAGCTAATAAACTAAACATCACAAGTTGATCGCATTTGATAGTTTTGACCATACATTGTGCATATACATACATAATATATAAATAAATTAAAAATATAACTTTATTGTCACATGTTATAAGTTTTTAGTCTTGACTCTTTGTGTATTAGTCACCACTACAACCGACGTGCCTCATCACCCCAGAATGCATTGCGCTGGTAATAAAATGGCGACGTCCTTTGGTGAAAATGTAATAAACGCATATAATGTTTTTAGGTAAATAGGAGTAATTTTGTGTCACAATTTCTTTTAGTAGAATAGAGTAATAAAAACCCAGTAAGGAGATCCCTTTCAAATCAAAGCAGGCTCTGTAAATCCATCCAGACTTTTGTTTTAAATCCGGCTCTCTGACTTCCTGTGCTCCAGATGATCGGTCGGAGGTGGATGGATCAGTGGTTTCCATGGTTTCAGCCACTTCCTCCTCCAGCCGCCTGCTTCCTCCAAAGGAGCGCCTGCGGGAGAAAGCCCTCCAGTACTGCCAGCGGCTGCTTGAGCAGTGTGATCGCAGTGAGTGTGTGTGAGCGAGGACTCCTGGTCTCTGGAGTGTTTTTCAGTGTGAAGCCGACCTCTCGTGTGTTTTTGTCTCTTTGTGCCAGAGGCTCAGAAGAAGTCCGACTCAGAGCTGCAGAAAGCGGTGAGCCTGCACACGGAGTAAACAAACGTTCAGTAAAATTAAAGATAAGTTCAAGCAATACTGTTGTTCAACCAGCCTTTAAGCTGCTGTCCTTCTTGTGTTGTTTTGTTAGTGTCTGGTGGAGGCGGTGTGTATCCTGGACTGTGTGTGTGTTCAGGACCCCTCAACGGTGTTCAGGGCCTTCCCGTGTGTCAAAGCCCTGTTCGGTCGGCTCAGCTCAGACTTGTCGTTCGCCAGAGTCCTGCTGCCCATCGCGCAGTTCTACCTCAACCACGGTGTGTGTGTGTGTGTGTGTGTGTGTGTGAGAGCTCACAGCTGCCACTCCGTGCTTTAAAATTTAGAACTTGTCCACATTTTGTCACATTAAAAAAAACTCTTTCTGGAATTTTGTGATTGACCAACACAAAGTAGCTCATAACTGTGAAGTGGTGGGAAAATGAAACCTGTCCTTGGTCTTCATGATGCTGTTTGATCACTAATGCTCTGTAACAAACCTCTGAGGCCTACACGGAGCAGCTGGATTCATCCAGAGTTTAAATGACACACAGGCAGTTAGGTGATTCTGATGCCACTGGGTTTTAGTTCAGGAGGAATGAGAGTAAAAGTGTCTTAAAGGTGCAGTCTGCAGTTTCTGTAGAACGCAGCACTTAGAAAAAATTTCAACGGGCAAAGCATTCTGATCCCTCCCCCTCAGAGCCATATATGGCTCTGCTCCCTCTTGCTCTGCTGAAATTCAAATTCAAGCTCTGATTTTATTGGCTGGTTAACGGTGGGTCACTGTGGCTTTTTAGAAATGCTTTTAGTAACACATGGAGAAGCAAGGGGACTATAGTTTTTTTCAGAGATTACTTTGTCTAACATCAGTCTGTCAGGAGGTAGTGACGAAGTGAAGAAATATGTTAAAAATATATTGTTAGAGAAAACTTACAGACCGCACTACAGAAACTGCAGACTGCACCTTTAAACACACGTCACACTTTTCAGATTTTATTTACAACAGAAATTAAAAGCTGCATATCATTTTTCTTCCACTTCATAATTACACACTGCTTTGTGTTGCAGTATCATATAGAGTCCCAGTAAAGTACTTTGATGGTTGTATTTGTAGCGTAACAAAATGAGAAGGCAGTGTTTGTTCACAAACATTTTTAATGGTTAGAGGCTGATACACAAACGACACACCTTGTAAAAAAAAAAAAATGGCGAGGAAAAGAAAAGGCTTAAAATCAAACCCTCATGTTTGAATGACTTGCAGCTTGGAAACACTTTGTGTTTTTATTTTAGCGTCCTTGAGTCGTTTTCTTTCTTCAAGTCAAGCCTCACTGTCAATTTTCCTTGAGTGCTAGACGTACAGCAAATCAAAGTTGTGGTCCACTCATCACGTGGGAAACAGAAACACAGATTCTACATTTAAATAGGAAAAACATACCGTATTTTCCGCCCCATAAGTCGCATCAGTCCAAATATGTGTAATAAATTGGAAAAATCCATAAATACGTCGCATCTATTATGCGTCACCGCTGACAACTGGGAAAAGTGGGTCGAACCTGGAAATGTGGGCCGGTGTGCCAAAATCAATTGGCTGCTAAATGGCGGCTGCGGGAGCGTGGGAGGACTTTAACAAGAATTTAACAAGATTAACACTTAAAAACAATTATTTGTTTGCTTGAAATTATAGTAAAGGTGTCTCAGTTGAACTTTTGCTTAATAAATGCACTTTGACAGTCAAATCAGCTGCATTTCAAAAGTATTCGCTGCCTTGGTGCTCCGGGAGCGCTCTGAGGGAGGAAATGAGGAAGGATAAACGCTGCGTATTTCTTCGAAATTTAACAAGATAGGCACCTAAAACAATTATTTGTTTGCTTGACATTATAGTAAAGTTGTGTCTCAGTTTAATTTTACTTAATAAATGCTCTTCAATTGTTAAATCAGCTTCATTTCACCGGGGCGGCGCAGCAAAATGAAGCAGATTTGACGGTTGCTCCAGGCGAGCTGGACGACGGTGGCCGGCTATGGCAAGCCGATTGTGTCATTAATAGCCACTTTTACCTATTGCATGACACAACGGCAAGTGCCATCTAGTGGCTGAAAATGGTAGTGTTCCATATTTTCAGTCAGAATGAATGAAAATGGTCATATCTCAGCCAAAAATTGGTTTATAAATATGGGAAGGAATGCATAAAAACGTTGATTCAGCATACAACTCCGTTCATTAAGGTGTTCTACTGAGACACTAAAGAACTCGTTTGTCCCTCGTGCCATTAGGCTGTATAATTCGGCCACTCCTGGCAGGAACCAGAGAAGCTAGCTGGTTTTGTCCCCATCATAGTTGCTGCTTTGTCTCCTCTTTGGTTGTTTTTTTAGTTATTATTTATTGATATTTTTAATATTAGTTTTTTTTGTTTGTTTGTTTGTTTTTATCTAGTGTGTTTTTATCTTATTGTTTGTATGAATGAGAGCTACAGATTGCCATATAATTTCCTTGGGGATTAATAAAGTATATATCTATAAGTCGCAGGGCATGTAAATTATGCAAAAACCATTAATTGTAGGCCGAAAAATATGGCATACAGAAATCCATGAGCTAAACCAAGAAGGTATGGAGGACAGAAAGTGACAAAATAAAATAAATAAATATATAACACATACAAAACAATTAAATGTATAATTTAATTATTAGATACATCATTAAATTATTAAATGCTCATTAAATGCTAAATGCATAAATGCTATGCTTTTCTACCTGGATTATTGAGCATGCATCAGAGTATTAAATGCTCAATTAAATTGTTAAATAAACCGCACAGACCAAAGCAATGGATTTCACATGCTCAGTGTTCGTACCGCCCACTGCGTTTGACGAGTGAGACTGCCAGCTGATGTGTACTGGATCGTTTGATTTATGATCTGCAATGTTTTTATGTTTTTCGTGTTGTACTTCATTGTATGTGTTGCCTGTTGCGTGTTTGTTTGTCCAGCACTTTGGTATGTGTTGCCTGTTGCGTGTTTGTTTGTCCAGCACTTTGGTGGACTTGTTCCTGTTTAAAGTGCTTTATAAATAAAATGGTATGGTATGGTATGGTATAGTTAAATATTATATAATTATATTATATATATTATGTTTTTTCAAGTCTTGAAAATGTTTCTTGGTGCCACAACACGAGCACATGAAACAAGAGCAGTCTGCTTCCATGCCCAACAGCTGGAGGTTTTAATTTTCTGAAAACATTTTTATTGTAACATTATTTATTGACTTGAATAATATTATTTTCTAATTAACATTTTTTTATTTTATTTTTACTTTATTGACTTGAATAATAATATTTTCTAATGAACATTTTTTTATCACTTATAAAGACCAGTGAGGACACAGTGGTGGGCTGTTTATTCCAGGATTTGTTTAGTTATGACTCGAACATTTCTGTGCACTCCCACTGCAGGGTGATTAATCTGCTGACATTAAAAGACCTCCTTTTACCTCAAAACATAACCTTCAGTTTTATGAGCAGGTGCGATTTTTTTTCAAATTAACATCCCGAATTTCACCGATATGAATAAAAATGTTGAACAATGTCTTCTCAGAGCTCAGATGAACAGGTCTGTGTAAAGGTTTTGTGGTTTTTAAAAAATATCTCTCGTGGTAAAATAAGTGAGGTGGCTCAGTTGGTAGAGCTGTTGTCTCTCAGCGATATGGGCACCAGTGATGGATGGATGATGGATGGATGATGGATGGATGGCTGGTAAAAGTCCCCTCTACTTCTCTTTTTGTGTGTAGACATTAAAACCTACCTTATCGTGCTCAGGTGAGATGGCCGCAGTGGACTGTGAGAGCGTGTGGAAGCTGGTTTTCGCTCAGTTTCCTGCTGAGCTCTTCAACGACCCCTTCCTGGCGCACGAGCTTCTGCGCTTCCTCCGACTGAACCTGGAAAGCGTGAAGCTTCGGGCTCCGGAGTTCATACGCTTCTTCCCAAACATCCTGAAGGTGAACAGTTTATCTGTAAACGCACACGCTTTAGTTCTACAGTTAACCTGATGTTCCTGCTTTCCGTGTAGTTTTTAGCGTGGGACAGTCCAGCTGTGGCGGAAGACTTTATGGATCTGCTGCCCTCTCTGGTGACTGCAGGAACTGCAGTGGAGCTGCTTCACACGCTGCTGGACCTCCCCTGTCTGTCTGCGACGCTCGTCCTGCAGCTCAGGTTTAGAAACGCAACAGAGGCCACACACCGCCTGCCACTCAGTTTCATCATCAGAGTGAGTGTGATTGTTCATGTGTGCTGCAGGTCCACGTGTCTGCCCATCTCTGAGCCAAACGGACGAGGTCTTCTGTCGCTGGATGCATTCAGAAACCCCTCTTTTAGAGGACTTTTCCTCTTTCTGCTGCGAGTGGAATCAGGCTCAGGTAGAGACAGACACACTCTTTAACTGAACTAAACCTGCACAGGTGATGGTCCGAGATGAGATGTTAGTAGCTGAGACATCACGTGGTACTGCAGGATAGGGCTTTAACAGATTACAGTATTTTCTGGACTATATATTTGTCCAATTATTGTCAATAAATTGGAAAAATCCATAAACAGGTCGCACCTTTATTTAAGTCTCATCTATTATGCGTCACCGCTACGCGACGCGTCAGCGCGTCATTTGCTCTGCTGAAAATGACGACCACAGAAGCATGCACGGAAGGACTTTTAACAAGATTAACACGGTAAAAACAATTATTTGTCTGCTGAAAATTATAGCAAACATGTGTCTTAGCTTAACCGTTCCTTAATAAATTCACGTAATGATCAAATCTCCTGGATTTAAATTTTTTCACTTTGAAAAAGTACAAGGAAAAACAACTAAGCTAACCGCGACACATTTACGTCTATAAAACATCAAATTTCATCTCAAACATCTCATAAAGCTAATCAGTTGTAAATATCCATCTAGTGATTACGTTCTGTAAATTTCATCAAAATCTGTCCTGTGGTTCTTGACCTATTTTGCTAACAAACACTGAGCTAACAGCGAAGTAGCTAGTTCATACCTCCAGAGCAGGAGGCCGGGCTGCGACAGAGTGAATCCGACCAGAGGAGGCTCTCGTCGGACACATGAGGTGGGAACGGTTGGTGTACCCTAGCAGACAAAGGTGGTACTGCACCCCTAGCGGCCGAAAGTGGTACTGCACCATTTTTCCAAACATGGAAAAACTGTCATATCTGAGCCAAAAATTAATCTAAAAATATGGGACAAAATCCATAAACACGTCTCACCTCTCTATAAGTCGCAGGGCATGCAAATTAGGCAAAAAGGTGCGACTTATAGTCCGGAGAATACGGTACTCGAGTAATCGACACATAGATTACTTGGACCTCTATCAAGTTTTTTTATTTCACTTTGAGTATTCGTAGTGACGTCATCACGTCGCAGTTACAGAACAGAAAATGAATCAACTTCCTGTTTGGAGCGCTTTGCGAACCGGTGTTACATCATATTCTGTGACCACCGTATATTGTGACCTTAGGGGGCGGTGTTGCATGAACTGTTGCAGGTCACAGAATGTGATGTAACACCGGGTCCAATTGACCGAACCAGAACCAGCTTCCTCTGACCTTGTTTCACAAATAAAAGGCAAAAAATATTAATCTCTAAACCAATAAAAACCTATTAACATATTCATCTCTAAAACTAAACCTAATGCTCAGCACCACAGGCGGTGGTGCGGGTTTCGTTTTTGACGTGCCGCACATTTTTTTCACTTTTGCAGCTTAATAATAACTAACAGTTTTGGGTTTCCTGTGACTTACTGTAAGATAAATGGTAGGAGCATAATATATGCTCCCAATGTTTAGTTGGTCTTTTTTGTAAATAATAAATTACCTTTTTTTTTTGCAGTTTTAATTAGTTAATTATTTTTTGCATCTATGACATCATCAACTACTCGAGCTCTACTCGAGTATTATTATGTTAATGTCGAGTTTTAAAATGATGTACTCGTTCAATAAGAATGATTATTTCACATCTCCCTTTTCAGGTGACACCATTGACCGACTGAGCACGCTCCACGAGCTGCTGGCCGAGGCTGCTGATTGGCCGAGAGTCGTTCAGTGTGCGCAGACCGTCCCAGTTCTGCTGCACATTTATTTTAACACAGTCATCACGGTAAGGAAAGAACAGAGCCTCGACACATTTATTCTTGCTTTTTTTTAAATTGTTTGGCAATCTACTTACTTCTGGGTGCTATGACTTTATTTTATTTTTTTCTGTAACTACCGGTAATATTTTTCAAACTAACTACCGTATTTTTTGGTGTATAAGTCGCTGTTTTTTTACTAATTTGCATGTCCTGCGATAATAGATGCGACTTATAGGGCGAAGCGACGTATTTATTGATTTTTCTAAATTATTGCCAATAATTGGTCAAAGCGACTTATACACAGAAGCGAGTTTTATGCCGAAAAGTACGGTACCTTTATTTGCAAACTTTTTTTCCATTAAAAATCATTAAGATCACTTCAAAAAGACAAAAAATAAAATAAAAACATTGTTCTCTTTAAAACCTGCTTCAGCATACTTGCTTTATTTTGGGCTTTTATTTTTCTTCTAGTTATAACGTTAGCTAAGATTCTGTTACTTTTAACTTTTAGCTAGCCTTTTCTTACTTTAGCTTTTAGTTAGCTATGTGCTACTTTTGGCTTTTAGGTAGTCTTTGATACTTTTAGCTAGGCTTTTGCTACTTTCAGCATTTAACTTGCCCTTTGCTACATTTAGCATTTAGATAGCTTTTTGCTACTTTTTTATTTTAATTACCGGTGGCGGTAGCCTTTTAATAATTCTAGCTTCAAACTAGTGTTTGATATTTTCAGCTATTAGTTAGCCTTTTGCTACTTTTAGTTTCTTGCTAGCCTTTGATAATTTTAGCTAGGCTTTTGCGTTTAGTATTTAACTTCCTTTTACTACTTTTAGCATTTGGTTAGCCTTTATTACTTTTAGGGTTTACTTTTTATTTTGCTCTCGTCTTCTTCTAGCTAGGCTTTGATACTTTTAGCTAGGCTTTTGCTACTTTCAGCATTTAACTTGCCTTTTGCTACATTTAGCATTTAGATAGCTTTTTGCTACTTTTTTAATTTTAATTAGCCTTTTAATAATTCTAGCTTCTAACTAGTGTTTGATATTTTCAGCTATTAGTTAGCCTTTTGCTACTTTTAGCTTCTTGCTAGCCTTTGATAATTTTAGCTAGGCTTTTGCTTTTAGTATTTAACTTCCTTTTACCACTTTTAGCATTTGGTTAGCCTTTAGTACTTTTAGGGTTTACTTTTTATTTTGCTCTTGTCTTCTTCTAGCTAGGCTTTGATACTTTTAGCTAGGCTTTTGCTACTTTCAGCATTTAACTTGCCTTTTGCTACATTTAGCATTTAGATAGCTTTTTGCTACTTTTTTATTTTAATTAGCCTTTTAATAATTCTAGCTTCAAACTAGTGTTTGATATTTTCAGCTATTAGTTAGCCTTTTGCTACTTTTCGCTTCTTGCTAGCCTTTGATAATTTTAGCTAGGCTTTTGTGTTTAGTATTTAACTTCCTTTTACTGCTTTTAGCATTTGGTTAGCCTTTATTACTTTTAATGTTTACTTTTTATTTTGCTCTTTTCTTCTTCTAGCTAGACTTTGATACTTTTAGTGTTTAACTTGCTATTTGCGACTTTTAGCATTTAGCTTTTTGCTACTTTTAGCTAGTGCTCTTCTTCAACTCTATTTAAGCTTCTTTGCAGTTCGTCGCATTACAACGATAATATTGATGGATGAGGCTAATACCTAGCCATCCACGTCGTGTTTGTGTTTGGTTTTTAGGTGGCTGATGAGAAGCTTTTAGCTCATTTGATCCTGGTGATGCTGGAGAGAAGCAGCCTCCTCCTGAGCACCTCCACATACAGCAGAGACGTCCACAGGTAGACCTGAACACATCCAGCTCTGCTGAACGTCTCAAAGTCTGCGTCCCAGTTTTGTCTTAACGCAGTTCTCTTCCTGCTCCTGCAGGGTGTTCAGCTGCCACCTGCTCAGGTTGTGTAAGCTCCGCCCCTCGCTGGTTGTGGACCAGTCTCACGAGCTGCTGGAGTTCGCTGGAACCACAGCCAACGTCTACAGCAAAGAAGAAATCTACACTAATGTGGTGATTTAGAGACCAGATCTCTTTGTTCAGTTCAGATCATCCCGACCGGATCACGTGAATCCGGTCTTTTGAGGTAACGATGCGTTTCTTTTCCAGGTGTGGGTGCTGGGGGAGTACCTGTCAGGGCTGTCTGACTCCCGCTGCTCTGTGAGTCTTATCACTTCCTGTTTCGAAGCTCTGGAGGCGGTGCTGTTTGAAATCACTTCATCTGCCCCGCCCCCTGGAACAATATGCCCCGCCCCTCGAGCAATCACGTCGCTGATGAGCGCTCTCGCTAAGCTGGCATCACGATCACATGACCTCATTCCGAGGTAAGTGACATTTTTCCGCCCGCCTCCGAAGGTGAAAGGAAGAAAATGTTTTTAACCTGTTTGTCTGTTAGCAAAATATCTCATGAATCAGAGGAAGATTAATGAACCTTTCATTGAATGTACGTTTACAACTTGTTAACTCATGGAGTCAACTGAATTCAACATGGCGGCCACAGCTAACTGATTTAGCCAACACTTTGACTTTTTTTATCTATACAATAAACAGAGTAATGAAAAACACAACTTTCTTTGGTAGGGTCTCTTTGTTCCTTTCCAAGTTGAGAACGGTCAGCAGAAGCGGCTCGGTCGCCTGGTGCTCCGATGAAGAGGACCTTGTTGCCATAGTAACACGAGGAGAGGAGCTGTGGTCACTGCTGAAGGCCCCCAGCGTGGCTCAGAGTGTCCTGACTCCGCCTCCCTACGTCACCACGCCACGGTGGTACAGAGACACCAATCTAGCCATGCCACTGCTGCTGCGAGCCATCACCAGGCTCACACACCCACAGTGACACACACTCCATCATCATCATCATCCTCCTCCTCCAGCCAAATGTTTACATCCTGATGGACTTACATGTTTCTTTTTTGCACTTTATTTTTGTAAATAAAAGTCAACTGATGAGACGAGGTGTTGATTATTTTAAATTAACACAGAACCCAAAACGTGTTTCTTAGAGTCTCTTCTTTATTACAGTGGCTTTGTTAAAATATATTGTTTCACAAAATATACTTTTTGAATTAAAAACAAATCTGTTCACTTCCTGAGTAGTGTTTGGTTTTCTAAAAGTCGAACAGAAGCGGTCGAACTTCTGTAGAAAACCCCGTCGGTGTGATCAACGCAGCATTGTTAGTCCGAAACATTCAAAATTACATTTGCACTTATTTACACAAACATCTGAGCTTTTGTTTCACAAATTAAGATTTAGCTAATTCTGCATTAGACGTTATATTTATTGACAGAAACGTGCTCGAGGACAAGAGTGCATCGTATGAAACAAAGCTCCAAAATGCCTTGCCGTCAAGTTTAAATGTAAAATTTGCTCCACCGATTGTTTTATAAAGCACTCGGTGTGGGAACGTCGTCTTTCAGATCACGGTACAGTACGATGTGAGAAATTTTATTATTGAAAACGTACTGAAATGTTTGTTAAAGCAGGGTTCAGTGGAGATGTTCTGAACAATTAATATCTTACCTGCTGCAGATGCTCCACTCTGGAGAAACGGTAAACTGCTGCCACTTTGAAATATCTCCAGCCTTTTAGACATTTATGTGGTTTATGGAAAAGCCATTTTATAAACCAGAGTTTAATTTCTCCAAACTAAGTTAATTCTAAAAGCTATCAACAGGTAAGATATTATTTAATCACAGAACCCCACTTTAAAATACACAAGTTTAAGCCTGTCCACATGTTCATTCATTCAATCTTTTCCTCAAACGCTCTCATTGGAACCTACAATTCGCTTTTCAAGCCCTGTTGGAAACCTTATAGTGACTAAACGGGAGCGTTGGCACCATTAAAAACCATAAGATGAAGGAATGTCTGGTGAGTGTTTGCTCATCTGTTGTTTAGAGAACGATTGTTCATGGTGCGTTGATGCTGAAGCAGCTGGTTTGCTTGTTTGTCATTAAAAAGGCACGCTGGTATTTGACGGTTGTCTCTGCTAACATCTGATTAGCTTCACTGTTGCTGGTTGGCAGATTCTCTTATCAAACACAGACACACTTCTGTGCCAAGCTAAGCTAACCAGCCAACTTTAGCTACAACAACAAAAAACGCTGCTACTTTTGCACATTTTTTCAGTTATCATCTAAGTCTGTAGTTAAAAAAAAAGTCAAACTTTCCTGTTCACCTGGTTTTCCATTTCTTTTCTGTTTAATACAAATCACTGTCAATATGAGATCAATCTTATGCCAAGGTCTGTCCTCAAACCTCTTGTTTTTCACTAATAACACTCTGCTAGAAGGGAGTCATTTCCCTTAAAGGCACAGTTGGGTTTTTACAAAGTTGGACTAGTTATTAGCAGTCAGTATCTTACCTGCAGTAGACAGCAGTCAGAGTGAGCGGATGGCAGCTCAGAGCAAGACACATGAAAAGAGCAAGTATCCACTACCCAGTTAAATTGATTATTTTTATAGGTTTGATTGAAGATTATATTAATGTGAATGTGATATTTTGTTTACTTTATGGATACTGTATTTCAGACAGGCCCCCTCCCTCTCGGTTTTCAAATCCTGTTTGAAGACCCATTACTACTCTGTTGCTTTCAACACCAGCTGATCTGTGTTTGGTCATTTTATTTATTATCTGCAACGTTTTTATATCTATTTTTGTACTTCATTGTGTGTGTTGCCTGTTGTTTGTTTGGTTGGCCTTGTCGCTGTTTTAAGTGCTCTATAAATAAAAAGGTATGGTATGGTATTTCCACAACCAAACCATGTTCATGTTGCTTCACTTTATTGCATGTTTGGTCAATTCCACTGATCAGCTGTATTTTAGTATTCATTTATCCAATTCCACAGTATAAAGGAATTATTCAAATATGAAGTGAGAAAATCTACAGAGAAATAATGGTTTGAGAAAGGGAACAAGTCCAAAAGGACTTCACAGCAACAGGAAATGCAGGATTTTTTCCCCTCGCTTTTGAGCAAGACAGATGCTTTTCTTCCCTCTCCTGTCTCCCTCCTGCTTTTTTGCTCTCTGTCTTGTGTAACGGCGCTCCTATTTACACATCTTCCGAATCGTAAACTACTGTCATGGATCTGGTCAGCTGGACTTTCAACACAATTGATTTAAAAAATGTCAACAAAGCGACAGTGTCCTGGAGAACCCTCATGCCCGACTGAGATGCACGCAGCAGGGTACGTCATGGATGGAACTTGATGTGCTTTTCCATATTGTCTCAGGAGGCTGCCAAAGATTTATATAACTGGAATCATGATGGCAGGGTTTCTACTTATTGGCACCATTGGATACTTATCGGCTATTGAAGAAGATGGCAGCAGCAGTTTCAGCCATGGCGAAGCGCCGAGCTTGTGTGAAGGTTTTGTTCGTGCTTTGAGCACTCAAAATCAGCTGATTTACGAGCTAAACCATAAGATGGAAGTGATTTGTGAGCATCGCAGGCCACTTGCGGCTTCTTGGACTCGCCAGCATGTTGGGGATGACCTTGGAGGGAGCTAATAAGCACGGACCAGTGGAATGGCCATTTTGCATCGAAAGTACCATCAGAACTCAAAGCTGACGAGAAAAAACAGTCTGCCTGAAAAAAATCAACAATTGTGGCTTATCTGAATCTGACTCCCCTGTTCAGCCTTGAAGCAGACGGACTTAGCAAATTTATCCAGGGATATGTGTAAACTAAGGAAGGTTCTGCTGCTCAGTGCTCAGCAGGTTTGGTGAATAAAAATGCTGGACGAGAAGAACCCTTAGGCACCTTGATAACAGTTTATCTGTTTTAACTGTGCTATAGAAACAAAATTGACTTGACTTGACTTGACTTAGCTTTGTTTGTTGGAGGACACATAAAAATAACAATGGGAGCATAAAGGGGAACATAGTCATGTGTAAACAGAACGTCAGGCTTAAGAAATTTAAGTACAGAACGTATGTTTGCAGCATGGATACTGAAGTTAATGCTACAGCCGTCCTGCTGGCAGGAAGACGAGTCTATGCAATCCACTGGTTGATGGTCCAACAGCCCACACAGACCAAATCATGGGTCCAGAGCCAAAATAAGAACGTCTACATCTGATAAAAAATAAACTGTCTGGTGAAATGGATTGCAGTGGATTGTGGCTTTATAACGTTATTTTGAACTTATTGGTTGTCATAATTATACAGTATTGTCATCATTATTATAAATATAATTTCATTTGCACCTTGAGTTTGCCGTAATCTGTGTTCATAATAAAAACTGAATATATAAGATGTTTGTTCATGGTTCAGCCACAAAGTATTAGAATTGAAGAGCTTTGCTTATTGTATTGAATATTGCTATTTATTAAACGTGTTTAAAATAATTAATCAAGATTAATTCACTGCAAGGCCTGCAATTAACTCGATTACGTTTTAACCGTGACCAGCTCTGGTTAGTGCTACATGCTTCTATCAACGTGGACGTTGTTCGGCACTAGAAGCAAGTGACTAAGTGAACGATTGCTTCACGCAAAAGTGACAGGGTGCAAAATATATTTAATGTATTGTTTACTCAGTTTGAACAGCTGTGAGACTGACTGCTGAGGATTCACCTTTAAAAGGACTCTTTTATAACTGTTGGCTTAACGCCTTCACGAGAAGTTCTCCCTGACTCTAAACTGAGATTACTTTAACCCTTGTCTATCTCAGGTACAGTCATGCTTTAATGTTGGTGATGCCTTTAGAATTTTCTAGATTTCTGCATAAATATGATGTAAAACATCATCAGATTTTCTCACAAGTCCTAAACGTAGATAAAGAGAAGCAGTTAAACAAATGCGACAAAAATATTATACTTGGTCGTTTATTTATTGAGGAGAATGATCCAATATTACATATTTGTGAGTGGTAAAGTGAACCTTTGCTTTCAGTATCTGATGTGACACCCCGCCCCCCGTGCAGTAATATCTAATAACAGTAATAACTAATGTTTCCAGTAACTGTTGATCAGTCCTGCTCACTGGGTTGGCGCAATTTTAGCCCATTCCTCTGTACAGAACAGCTTCAACTCTGGGATGTTGGTGGTTTCCTCACATTAACTGCTGCTTCAGGCCCTTCCACAACATCTGGATTGGCTTAAGGTCAGGACTTTGACTTGGTCATTCCAGAAATAAGAATAAGAAGGCCGCGCTTTTTATAGTAGCAGCTTTGTGCACTACGTCCATCTTTCAGACGATTGTATGTACATGTTCTCGTTGTATCTCGGTGCAATGATAATAAAGATTATTCTGATTCTGATCATCATCCATTGATTGAAAACACCTGACTCTAATTTCACCTTCAAATTAACTGTTAAAGGTGCTATATGTAATTTCTGGAACACGCTGGAACTTAGGAAAATTTTGAACAGAGACACGTTTCTGGTCCCTCCCCCTCAGAGCCATATATGGCTCTGCTCCCTCTTGCTCTCTGTGAAATTCAGCTCTGCTTCCGAATGCTCCGCCTCCACTGCATGTCCTGTCAGCCGCTGCGAAGTTCTGTGTTTATATGTTAATAAAACGTTCTAAAAAATAAAATAAAAACAGGGAGCGCTGGTCCAGTACACCAGAACACCATGAAATCTGCAGAGCCTCGCGCAGCCACGTTGGACATGAGTTTAATTCGCTCGTGACAAATTCATTAATTTCCTCAATGTTTCTGTCATGAGTCAGCGGAGGAGGAAGCGATCACTTGACGATCACAGAACAGCAATTTACTTCATATTCCTCGGACCAAATTGAGGACCATGGGAGACCGAGCATTCTGTGTGGCTGCCCCCCGCCTGTGGAACTCCCTCCCTGACGACCTGAGAGCTCCACAGTCACTGGTTGACTTTAAAAGCAGCATAAAGACCTTTCTTTTTAAGCAAGCCTATTCTGCCTCCACATGATTTTATCTTTGATCTTAGCTGATATCATTATTGATTTTACTTGATTTTATCACTTGTTTTATTTTATTTATTTTTTAAGCAAGCCTAATCTGCATCCACATGATTTTATCTTTGATCTTAGTCGATATTATTATTGATTTTATTTGATTTTATCACTTGTTTTATTTTGATCTTTGCTTTATTACACTTTGTAGCACTTTGAGATTTTTATTAATGAAAAGTGCATTATAAATGGAATTCATTATTATTATTACTTTTGGCAAAAAAACAAAAGAAAAGTCCAGATCAGGGATGAAGAAGGGGAATTTAATACATTTGTGTCACATACAAAACAGTTCTGCATCGCTTTGCAATCCTTTGAACGAGAACGTGCGCGGCCGCTGGGGCTGGGACAGGCGGGGGCGTGGGTTAGGAGCGTGAGAAGCTCTGTTTTTATTGGCTGGTTAAAAACTCTGTTTTTATTGGCTGGTTAAAAACTCTGTTTTTATTGGCTGGTTAACGGCGGGTCACTGTGGGTTTTTAGAAATGCTTTTAGAGAAGCAAGGGGACTATAGTTTTTTTCAGAGATTACTTTGTCTAACATCAGTCTGTCAGTAGATAGTGACAGAGTGAAGAAATATGTTAAAAATATCCACAGTATTCCTACGCCCCATGACGCTTTGCGCGAAATGTGCACACGACTTCCGGTTGACCGGAAACACCGTTTGTTTACATGCGAGTAATACAGTTGAAGACAGTCCAAACTTTGTTGTTTTAGTTCATTAAAAATGTGGGAACACCACTCGTTTTGTTAAAAGAGGAGGGACAAATAAAAAGAAATTACAGATGTTACCTGATCGCGCAGACATAATTTAAAACTACATAAATAGCGAACGCGTTTGCTCCGGCCTCTCGGCTAAGGTTTATTAGCAGCTATCTCGGCTAAAAGTCACGGTCGCGTCTGAGATCTATCGTTTTAAGACAGTAAATCTTCCAAAACTCTCATTAATAAACCCTCCCCGAATAAAAAGATGTTACCTGATCACGCAGACATAATTTAAAACTACATAAATAGCGAACGCGTTTGCTCCGGCCTCTCGGCTAACGTTTGTTAGCAGCTATCTCGGCTAAAAGTCACGGTGTTCTGTAACACCGGTCGCGCCTGACATATATCATTTTAAGACAGTAAATCATCCAAAACTCTCATTAATAAACCCTCCCTGAATAAAAAGAAATTACAGATGTTACCTGATCGCGCAGACACAGCCATAGAGAAGGATGCAGGAACACTCTTTCTTTGTTTTGGGTCCGTGTTGAAAACACTGTTGTTTTAGCCAAAGATTTAGCTTGGTCCGGTTGTTGGTGCAGCCGCGAACAGCACAGCAGGTACCTGAACCCCGGTAGGACATTTCAGTAAACGTTCCGTTTAAACAAAAGCTGTGTTTGCTCCGATAAAATGAATGAAAATAACTTTCAAAAACACCCGCGATTCATACTCCACCTATGGAATACAGGCACTTCCGGTGTCGGACAGGAAGTACAATGCACATTCGCTTCTACAGTGACACCCTCAGGAATATTGTGGATATGTTTAGAAAACGTACAGACTGCACTACAGAACTGCAGACTGCAGCTTTAATCCTAGAGGTTCACATACTTTTACCACTCAAATATGTAATATTGGACCATTTCCCTCAATAAATAAATGACCAAGTATAATATTTTTTATCTCATTTGTTTAAGTGGGTACTCTTGATCTACTTTTAGGACTTGAGGGAAACTCTGGCAATGTTTTGGATCATATTTCTGCAGAAACATAGAAAATTATTAAGGGTTCACAAACTTTCAAGCACCACTGTTGACGACTGCCTCCACCCAACCTCACTCATAACACATATAAAAAAAGAAGACAGTCCTACAGCGATGTGTTTAGCAGCAGAATCAGACGAGCATGTTGCATTCTGAGGCTAGATGTTGTATAGGAGACATATTGTTCAGATTCTGGGTTTTTTCTCCGCCTCAGTCAAATCTGAAGGTGACATCAACCCATCAAAGGACAAGTCCCAGTGACATCACGAACAGCATTAACGTCTGTCAGTGCAAAGCTACAGTGTCAGTCAAAAGCCCTGCCTTTTTGTTGTGCCATAAGTACCGATAGTTGTGTAGATCATGTCTGGTGGCAGCTGCCAGTCACCTCGCTGTCTGCAGCGGTAGTCCAGGTAAATACAGATACCTCCAGATGGCATAGTAATGACAGCTTGCTCCAACCGCCACAAAAAGATGCCAGATGGCGTGGGCGAATGGCACGAGGCCGTCACTCTTAAAGAAGACTACGCCCACCACGTAGAACACCCCTCCGACAGCCAGCTCACACACACCTGCGCGCTCCACCTGGGGGAAAACCGGAGAATAACTCATTAATTGAAGGACTCCGTCAGAGGTTTTTAGTAAAATCCAACTCTTCGATCTTGTTGTTTGTGTTTACCATGGATAGAAGGACCAATGCAGGCACGGCCCCCATGGCCACGTACCCCAGCAGCTCCACCAGCTTGTACCTGCAGGAGGTAAACAGGAGACTCCTGTTGACGGTTCAAACAGACGTCCAGTGTTTGATGTAAACACTCAAGTGTCCGTTATGGTTCGACACACAGCAAGAGACCTTTTTACCTCTCGTGGAAAAAGAAGACGTACACGGATCCAAAGCCAGCCATGACCCAGATCAGCCAGCGCATGTGGCACGTCCAGGGTCCCAGCTCCCTCAGCATCAACCTGAGGTCACACACGTCACTGAATGATCGTTATACGACCGCCATTTGTTCTGTAGCTGCGCTCACTTGACTGACCAGGGAGAGTAGGAGGCGGCGATGAAGAAATAGATGGCCATTCTGTCACACATGTGGAAACGCTGCTCCATCTTCCTATATATAGTATTTATATACATTTTAAAAAAAGGCAATAACTCAACACAAAACCATCATAAATGTATAAAAACATTTAGATTAACAAGATCAGCTCAGTACTGTAATGTCTTTTACCAGACAAGGAATGTTGTGTTATGAGAAAAATGACTTACTGACAGTTAAATATTAGTTAATCATTGCACATATTAATATATAGCACCTGATTGGTTGACTGTAAGTTTATTACAAACAAGCGGTGCATCAATGTCCCCCATCACTGAAGGATTTGAACAGTGAATGTCTGTAGTTTTCAAGATTTGTGTTTTTCTGGACTGGCTTTGAACAGGGAATGCAAGTACAGGTACCAGTGTAAACCTTAATGTTTTTGAAGCAAGATATGGGTAGGACTTGTGTAGAAGAACAGAAGTAGTTTTTTAATTTTTTTAGTTTGCTTGTCCAAGGCGGTGTAGAGCTACGGATCCTGGCGAACAGAAAGAACAATTATTTTCTACCACCAGGTGCAAAGGCAGAGCCAGGGGGTGGCAAGTGGGGGCCATGGCCTTCATAGATTGATATTTGGCCTCCCCAATTTTTTGAAGAAACAACACTTTTACACTACTGTATATAAAAACTGTGCAGTTTCCTCAAATTTTCAAGGTGGCCTGTTTACATATAAATATGTAGTGGTGGCCATCTTGGATTTTGATTTTGCAACCCTATTGTCAAAATGACTTTTCTTACATCTAGATGCAGCCACATACCAAATGGAAGCCGGCATGTTGCTAATTTTTTAAGTTGTTCTGCTCGCAGGGTTTACATACATATATTTATATCCAGACAACAGGTAGATATGTTTTAGTCCCCTCTTTGCTCCATGATGGGGTATTAAAAGTAAGGACCTAAACATTAACAATGTGACAATTTAGTATTCATTCATCTACTGTGTATTCTCTCACTTGACCATGGTTGGATCACAGAGGTCCAAGAAATTGAGACATCCCTCTGGTGACACTAGACCTTCTCCTGGGAGATCTAAAGACGCTCTCCCAATTCCTCGGGATCAGGTATGGTGAAGACCCACATCTTATCACCATAGGTGAGGGTTAAAACATGGAAGGCCTTTAAGAGCTTTTCCTTTTGGTTCAGCTTCTTCTTAGAGTAAATAAACCACTTGGTGCATTTTTTTGGCCTTAGGACTGTTTTTTTTATGAAGTAAATACCCAAAGTTGAGTAAAAAAAACATTAAAAAGTGAATTTTGAATATGTGGTCCCCTTTAACAAGCAGGAACAACATCATCATTACTCCAGATGATGTACTAACTGTTGACATAAGTGGTTCACCGTGGAGAAATAGAGTCTTGATGACGTCACTGCACGGGCCTAAATATAAAAGTGTAAGTTAAAGATTGAGACGTACCGTAGATGGCTGATTTTCCAGGCAGCCGTGTGGAAGAGTGTTGAGGTGATGAAGAGGCCGGTGAGACCACTCCCGTAGAGCCAGGCAGTGATCTGATGCCATCTGTCCACAGACAGGAAGTGGAGCACAGATCCACCCACCAGACTGGGGATGATCCACAACTGCAAGGCATCAAAAAGTCACTATAATCTTTTATAGAACATGTGTTGAGAGCCTTTTAAAATATTCTATTATGAATCGGTTTTACTTATTACGCTTTACCTTGAGCTGATATGAAAATGATGAGAAAACACACTAACAGCCTCTGGTAAACTTTTTGTCTGAGTCCAAAGCAAAAAGTAAACTTTTTAAATTACATTTAGCCATTATGTAAATTTAAAATGAGAAATTTATGGTGTTCTAAAGATGAAAAGGAGTGGCTAGCAGGAGCTTATTGAAGCTAACCAAAGTCTCAGCATTTTTCAAACGGATAGTTCATTAAAAAAAAACTTTAAACCGTAGAAAACCATTGGTGTGTTGCTGTTTTGAAACTTACTGCCAATACATTTATTAACAATTACATTTAACATTTAAAATACACCAAGGAGTAAAATAAACTTAATGCAATTTTTTGGTGGTTTATGCTAGGCTAGGTTTTTGGCTAGCTAGAGCTACTTGGCTAACTTTTGTCCTGAACAATTTTGTATTTGGCTGAAAATACTGTATTCCCAAGATAACCCAAGAACTTCTTAATAAAATGAAGATTTTTAAACATTTAATCAGAAATTACAGCGCATTCTCATTGTCTTGGTGATAAGCTAGGCTAGATATTCAGCCCACATGTTTTATTTCAAAACACATGGTGCAGTTTGAACTTTGATTTGATTTGATTTGATGTTTATTCATTCATTTTAAAAGAACAATACAAGACAGTTTCATCAGATACAAGATTACAAGTAGGATAAAATGAAGGGAGCAGAAAGAAGATGAAATCTTATTATATCTGCCCCTATTATTGTTACTATTATGAACTTGCTAATCTTTCTCTAAACTTTACACAAGTTAGCAAGAGAACTACCATTTGTACTTCTTTTCTTATTCAAAAAGTCTACAGATTTTAACTTATCTCCAGTCTTTTAAGTTTAGAAAAAGTTTTTCAACGGGAATGCTAAAAAAAATTGCTTTGAGTGAATCTGTAACAAAATGTTCATATTCACTGTTCAAATAAGTACATGTTTGTTGTAGCATTAAATGATAAATTAGTGGATGTTATGTCATAATTACTTGTAGAGAAAAAATATAACAAAAATCATTGAATGTGACTTTACATCTACGGGTGATCAACTTTTGGAGCCAACTCAATTCAAGATGGCTGCCACAACTAATTAACCTTAGAAAACTCATAGATAATTATAAGTTACTCTGTTTTTACAGATTTTGACTTAAACTCTGGTGGGGTAATATCTAAGAGTCATCACCAACACGTTAAAATAGTGACAGCTTGAAATATTTTTTATTAATGTAATTAATATTATTTTCAAGTATTTGGTTCATATTTTTGTCCATGTTTCGTCCATTTCTTTTCCTGCCTGTTTCATTCCCTCTCTGTGAGGCAGCAGAGGGCTGGGATTACAGCAGATTAAAGAAAACTACAGCCTGACTCACAGATTATGGCTTTCTGCCTCTATCACACAGCCCTACAAAAAAATAAAAATAAAATCCTCTTCAGCCCACGTCACTTCTCACAATCCTCCCCATCTTCTCTGCTGCACACACACACACACACACACACACACACAAAGAAAATCTCACGCTAATTTATTCTGAAAGTTTGTACATCTCACCCCGTGCGTGGCACAGTTTGCAGCGTGTTCATACTCAGTGGGCTGGTACCTCTTATCAGCTGGCGCCCTGTAGTTCATGTACCTGAGAGAAGGGTGACAGGGAAGTAGAGACAAGGGATGGGGGGTGATGGAGGGAGAAGGTGGGGGTGTCAGTGATGAAGAAAATCTGAGCTGGACTCATGAACCCGGTGCTGAGCGAGTGACGAGGATTGTTCTGTCACGCACATCGTGCTGTCTGAATTTCAGCTTGAAAAATCGTTACTGGGGAAACTACTGTCTGCGTTGCTACGGTTACCGGCAGTGATGTCACCGTCTGGCTAGCAATCTGCAAAGTAGATCATCTCCCTCAGTCATCTTTGAATGATCCCCATCAATATTTGGGATTTCTGTTTTACTTCCTACTGATTGCTCTGAAGCATAACAGCAAGAGTCAGTGACCTGTATATAATATATAAGTGTGTGTATGTGTGTGTGTGTGTGTGTGTG